>JASDQU010737694.1:199428-212014 GCA_032191745.1 Picea mariana | reverse complement strand
TTTTTTTTTGATTGATAAAAAAGGATAAAGATGGGTAATAAATTCCTAGAGGAACAACAAAAATTAGAGAAAACAATTAAATTTCTCCAAACTCCACGTTACTTGTCACTTTGAATATATTCCCACACTGGTTTCAATGCAATTAGTGAAGCATACAAGTATGTGGGCACTAAATTCTTAGAGGAACAACAAAAGTTAGAGATTTTTTTTTTCTCCAAACTCAAAGTTACTTGTCACTTTGAATATAGTCCCACACTGGTTTTCAATGCAATTAGTGAAGCATACAAGTATGTGGGCACTAAGTTTTGTTTAGTAAGTGTTTAGTGTGTTATTAGTGGTGTTGCAACATTTCATCTACTTGGATTCTTTGCACAAGAAAGTATTATGGGTGTTATCATTGCAATAAAAACTTGGATACTCTGAATTCCCTTGTTTCACAAGCAATTTTCTTGCACCTAAAACTACTTCTCTGTTGACGATGATGGGGCACAAGAAAGTATTATGGGTGTTGTTATCATTGCAATAAAAACTTGGATACTCTGAATTCCCTTGTTTCACAAGCAATTTTCTTGCACCTAAAATTACTTCTCTGTTGACGATAATGGGATTCCCACGTTGATCCAACACTACATAGATAATACCATTGAATGTTTCATAAGCTTTGTTTCAACCCCGATAGGTTAGGTGTGGGAAAATGCCTTGTTAGTTTGGCATCCACTCAATGGAATATCCATGTCCAGACATATATGTTGTCGTTATTGTAGATCCTCATGATCATTTACGTGGTGGTTTAAAGTCACTCTGGTTTTCTAAAAAACATAGTAGATAGTGGTAGAGAGCCTTTGAACTTTGGAGCCAGCTTTCTCGTTGAAAGGACAACATGTGGGTAGTAACTCTTGGCATGGGCATATTTTGACAATGGTCAAAGAGGTAAATTCATAAAGACTTTTCTTCCCTGCAGATCACTCATTCAACAAGGGGAGGGCTACCACTAAATGGATATAACACTCAAGTGAATTTTCAGTGTTAGCGCTGATTTGAAATATTCAATTACAATAACTAATACTTCAATTCACTTCAAATCAAATTCCTTGGCAACTTAAGAATAAATACCATGAGTGTATTTCAATGCTAACAGGATACAACCCTTAGGGTGCACTTTTCAAGCATATGATATATCTGAAATAACTTTATTACATGGACTATAATGGTAGAAAATCTGTGCTTTTATCTTTATGATATATGTTAAATTACTTAACCAATTCCGTTATATGTTATGTCAAATTAGCATGAACAACTAAGTGCTGAAATCTACTTAATAAAAAAGATGAGACATTGAAAATCAAATCTACAAGTACACAACATTTGGACAACTAGAAACTTCATATATATATAAAATATGAAGTACACGTACATACCAATGTAATCATCAACTTTATATGATAAAATTGGTACAAGTCTAGCTCTCCAAATCCTAGTTAGAGAAAATATAAAAAAACTCTAGCCACCAACTCCTAGTTAAATATCACTTCCAACCAAAGTTGGTCACTCCACCAAAGATCTTCAACTCACTAGCATCAACACCATCAAGTCCTTCTTCGCACATACAACAAGTTTATTTCACATGCATTGTTGTCTTCCTTAGGGTTTACAAATCCTAGCTATGGCGCATCACATAAGTACATGGAAAGTCAACTCTAGTGTTGGTCTTCACATCTACACATTTATCCTATGGTTTGAGTCCTCAAACCATAGGTCTTCAACTCTTGCATGTTTTCCTAGACAATCACAATGTTCAAGATCATTTTCTTATGAGTGGTCGTCCTTATCTATTGATGAGATGGTGTCATTATGCACGAATAAGTTGTTAGTGAGATCTAGATCTAGAAGTGGTTAGATACATGTACTATATATTGATATCATCGGGTGAAGACATGTCTTGGAGATGGCTAAAGCCTTCTCCACCAATTCTTGTGTTGTATTGTGCTTGCTTTATTTCTTAACATGATATCAAATCTCATTTAGTTTCAAAGAACCTAGTAGCTCCTCCATAGCAGCGAATGGTACCGATCAATTGCGCTTCTCCATGATAGCGATTCATGGAATTGATATGAGATAAGCATGAAGTAAAATAATAACCACTGAAGAATGCAAATAAGCATGAAGTAATATAATAGCAATTGAAAAATGCAGGTCTATAATGTAATGGCAAGACAAGGCCATCGTTTTTTCATTTTCTTGTCGGTTTAATATGTAATTATTTCACTTTATATTTTGGGAATATTTATTTGCATCCTAAATGTGAAATATAAAGTAAAAGCAACTGGTCCTATCAAACTAAGAAACTATGTAGCTGCTCCATGATTGTTCAAAATTATGAATTGAAAATTGAAGATTGGGCATAAGTTTTGTCCAAACGTATCATAAAATTCTCTGCCATTATAGATCTCAGCGCTTTACGCATCCTATAGTTTGAGGTCGCAACTGTGATAGCCCTAGCTTCACTCATTGTAAACATAGATCTGTTGATTATTTTCATATGATCGCTTAGCAGATACTAAAGCAGGAGGTCTCATGTCTTGTGAAAGTGCTATTGTGACCATGTTTGTGTAGTATATCAAACAATGGTATGAGGAAGGGATGCCTCGAGGCTTATTATTGTGGGATGCACTCAGACGCATGTATTTTCGTAATATATTTGTGAGTGCCAACTTGAATCAATGTTACCGGTCTGCGAACAAAAATAGATTTGAAGGGCCTCCTAGCTTTGTGATCCATGAGTGGAGATTTCATGGTTGGCCATTGTCAATGAATCAAAGATCGCACAAGTAGTCCATGATGCTATGATTCATGCTAGATCTGACATGGTGAAGTGAGATGCGAACCAATGTTTAAAAACCAGTGGTTCCTTGAAAATCTTATCGCTGGCCTAAAAGGAAAGTGATTGATGAGAAGAACTTCACTGGATACAAAATTACCAGATCTAGATCAAATCTGTGTGAGGAAGATCGATTTAGCAGTGTAAATGACATTGCATAGACATTTGAAGGATATTCAAAGAATTGCAAATTTGGTAACTTACTCAGATATTCCATTCTCTCATTATTCGGTCTTATCAAGCTTTCCCTAAGTCACTCTACTAGTCGGTGATTAATAAGCCAAGAGAAGTTTTAAGCATGCGTTGCACATACACATATGCCTACATGGCAACACTGTTGAGTATCTTGGTTCTAACATGTAGACAACACAACTTTCCAAAGGCATTGTTCCACAATATGATGTCTCAATTCATCTGTCTGCCATAAGGAAGTAACCTCTTTCCTCAAATCTTCAATGAACATTTCCCTCTTTTCACAATGCAGGTTGTTGGGTTGTGAGAACACATACTCTTGCTGTTACATTCTTTTGGAGGTTTCTCAAGTGTTTGGCTTTCCAGATGCCTAGAAACGCTTGGATCTCTCTTGGTTTAATGTAGAAGCCGTGAGAAGCTTCTTGGGATATGTAAATCATTTCTCCATAGTTCATTGAGCAATAAAGGAATACCATTTTTTCATCTGAATTCCTCTGTCCCTGTGTGATGTGTGTTATTATTTTTGTTCTTCTGTCCATTAACTTTTGGTTGCAAGCTATGGCCGATCCTAACAAGTGGCCATAGATCGGGTTCGAGAGAGCCCGAGGTGGCGGGATGTTGAGGAGAAGGAAGGCCGATGTCGTTGAGTCAGGCATCGAGCAGGGGTTGGAATTCCTGATGCTTTTATTTTTTCAGGGTTGAGGAGGTTGAGCGTCATCTGAAGCCCATCATCAAAAATGAGGTGGAGGCGAGGATTTTGATGGAGGGCAACACCACCCTATTGCTCGTTATGTTCTGCGTGGAGAAGATGGTGCTGGTGGAAGCGGTGCACCTGTGGGCGAGTATGGAGTTGACGTTGAAAGAGCTTCACATTTAGCCTGCGGTGTTGTTCAGAGTGTATGGTTGCGTCGAGGAGAAGGATGGAAGAGTCTAGGATCTACAACACACAGACAAATCTACGCAGCACAGTTGCGAAAGACTACACAATGAAACTCTTCGTTGTTGAAACCTCAGGACTTTACAACGCAATGCACAGACTGCACGATTTACTACGCACTGTGATAAAACACTTAATGAAGCGATTTCTTCACACAATGTAATCTTTAACACAAACTCATAACCAAAGCAAATCTCAGAAATACATCAACAGACAGATAACTCAATATATTATGAACTTCAACGCAACTCGCAATTACAAAATATAAAACTATGATGAGCTTCGACTCCAATGACTTCTGAATGACTTCTGCAACTTACAAAAAATACACAGAGCTTGTGCTCTTAGACTTCTTGACTACCTTTAGCTGCTGCTGCTATCTATCGACTCTATTCTCTCTGTCTCTCTACTTTTTGACTACTTACAGACTCAGACATATATAGATAACACCGAGACTTCATGTAGAAGTAAAACCGACTCAACATTAAAGACGTCAATAAATACGACCGATTTCTATCTACTTAACTGGACTCGAGAAAGATTAAGATCGACTTCATTAAATAAGACCCCTACTTGCCGACTGACAAAAACTGAGTTTGAGTAAACTTGCGAATTTGTATTTGTATACTGACAAATCAACGAAGATGTAAAGATCACCGACTTGTAATTACTAATTCCAACACTCCCCCTTAATTATAAGTGGGTGGGATTACAAAAAATTACATAAAAAATTGAATTGACATATATTGTCACACATCTATTATTGCGCAGGCTTTCAGACTATTGCGCAGATGTTGAAATGCATCTCTTGCTAAAGCTTTTGTAAATATGTTTGCAACTTGTTCTTTAGACTTGCAAAAATCTAAACATAGTTCTTTGTTATTCACCAATTTGCTGATAAAATGATATTTTGTATCAATGTGCTTGGTTTTCTTGTGAAACACATGATTCTTGGATAACATGATGGATGAATTGTTTTAAAATATTGTAGTTGGTTCTTGTTGTGCCTACAACAAATCTTTTAACATTCTTCTCATCCAAATTGCTTGATAAGTTGCGCTTGTAGCTGCGACGTACTTTTGCTTTTTCTGAAGAAATAGTCACTATAGGTTGCTTCCTTCATGCCCATGATACCATACCCGTTCCAAAATGAAATGTGTACCCAAAGGTACTTTTCCTGTCATCTATGCTGCCTCCACAATCACAGCCAGTGTATCCAATGAGTCTGAAATATTTTGAAGTAGAATACGTAATGCCAAAATCTTTTGTTCCATTTACATATCTCATAATTCTTTTTCTCGCCTTCCAATGTGATTCTTTTGGAGTTTCCATGAACCTTGAAATTAGGCTCACTCCATACATAATATCAGGTAATATCAAGTCTTGTTGTTGTTAGATACATAAGACTGCCTACCAATATTTTAAACAGTGTGGGATCCACCTTAGATCCTCCATCTTGTTTGCTTAATTTCAATCCTATTATGATAGGTGTTGGAGATGCTTTTGAATTTATCATGTTGAATCTTTTCAAAATTTCATGCACATACTTAGATTGTGAGATAAATATACCAGTTTTGGATTGGTGAACTTCAATACTCAAAAAATATCTCATAAGCCCTAAATCAGTCATTTCAAATTCATCCTTCATGTCTGACTTAAATTCTTCTATGCCAAAATCATCTGCAAAAATCAGATCATCTACATATAAGCAAACAATTAGCATATTACCTCGCTGATTTGCTTTGATGTATAGTGTTGCCTCACATTCACTTCTCTAAAATCCATTCTGTGTGAGGTAGGAATCTATGCGACTGTACCAAGCTTTGGAGCTTGCTTTAATCCATACAGTGCTTTTTTCAATTTCTATACTTTGTTTTCTTGTCCTAAAATCTCATAGCCTTGTGGTTGTTCCACATACACTTATTCTTCTAAATGTCCATTCACAAATGCTGACTTTACATCCATTTGATAAACTGATCATTTGTTCTGCGCAACAATGGCTATCACAGTTCTGATTGTGTCCATGCGTGCCACTGGTGCAAAAGGTTCATTGAAATCAATTCCAGGTTGTTTTGTAAAAACTCTTGCAACTAACCTTGCCTTATGCTTCTGCACATTTCCATATGCATCTTGCTTGGTTTTATAAATCCACTTGACACTTATCACATCCTTGTCTTCAGGTACATCTACCAACTTCCATGTTTGATTATTCTCTATGCATCTGATTTCTTCATCCATGGCTTGAGCCCATACATAATCCTTGACAACTTCTTCAAAAGTTAATGGATCATCTATTTGTGAAAATAGAGCAAAAACTGAAAACGAATTTGATGTGTCATCGTTATAAATGTTGTGAATACTTCTTGTCTTCCTTGGCAACAAACTTTCTAATGTTGGATCTGGAGATGTAGAACTACTTGGACTACTTGCTGGAGTTTTCTACGCTCTCGGTGTGGACTACGCACCTATTGATCTTACTAGCGTAGTTTGTGTTGAGATTTGTGTCACAGTTCCAGGAGTGGAGGGAATAACGCATTGACTTGTACATGGTGTTTGAACCATTTTATCCTCCATATCATCATGCTCAATAGCATCAATAATTCTGGCTGTCTTTGCTATACTTCCATCCCATGCTTCATTCTCCACAAATTGAACATCATGGTTGATTATGACTTGTCTTGCGATAGGGTCATACAACTTGTGACCTTTTGTATATTCAGAGTATCCAAAAAATACACATTTATGTTCTTTGTTGTCTAGCTTCTTTCTCATCTCATCTGGAACATGTGCATATGCAACACAACCAAAAACCTTTAAGTGTGCCACATTATGCTTCATACCTATCTACGCTTCTTGAGGAACTTTATTTCTCACACTCTTTGTTGGACATCTATTCATGATGTATACTGCAGTTGCTACTGCTTCAACCCAATATTCATTTGATAAATGTTTGGCTACCAACATACTGCGCACCATTTCCATGATGGCTTTGTTCTTTCTTTCTGTGGCACCATTCTGCTGTGGTGTATACAACACATTAAATTGCTTGTAGATGCTATCAACTTTACAAAAGTTATGAAATTATCTTGAAATATATTCTCCTACTCTGTCAGTTCTTAGAACCTTGATGTAATAACCACTCTACTTCTCCACAAGTGATTTAAACTACTGAAAACAATCCAATGTGTTAGATTTGTGTTTTAGGAAATAAATCCATGTTTTTCTTGAGAAATCATAAATGAATGTCAGAAATAGGTGCTGCCACCTATAGATGGTGTTTGCATTGGTTCACAAATGTTTGAGTGTACAATTTCCAATTGATCTTTTTCTCTATATGACTTGCCAATTGGAAATGATTCTCTATGTTGCTTTCCAAAAATACAACCTTCACATATTCTCTTTGGTTTTTCAATCAATGGAAAACCTTTTATCATATCCTTTGTGTGTAGCAGCTTCAGACCTCCAAAGTTCAAATGTCCAAATCCGAAATTCCATAGCCAGGAATCATCCTGTACTTCAGATTGGAAAGTTGCCTGCATCTCTGCGCCATTTTCTACTTTCTTGATACTGCACGCACTATTTTCTTCATTGGAACTGCATGCACTTTTTGCTGTAAATGCAGTGTCTAACTGCACATCTTTTTCTTTACCAACAACTTGCACTGTATTTTTCTTCTTGGCTGGATTTAATGTCAATGGAAACATTCTGTTGTTTGTCATCTGAATTCTTGCAATAAGTTGGTTGCTTGGGCATCTGTCCATAATCACATAATGATTATCTTCCATTTAGATTCTATATCCTTTCTGTAACAACTGTCCTGTGCTCATCAGATTGTGTTTCAGACTCGAAACATAATATACATCAGGCGTAACTTTTTGTTCTCTTTGTTTGGTTAGAATGTTTATACTGCCTTTGCCTAAGACAGTGACTTGGATATCTGTTCCAACTGTAACCTTGGTTTGGAATGACTTTTCCAAACTAGAAAACAACTCCATGTTTCTTGTCATGTGGTTACTGCAACCTGAGTCTAGATACCATATGTCACACATAATTTCTTGAGCAACATTGCATTCAACTGGGGAAACTATAGGAATTGCTTCATCGCGCGCCATAAACATATGACTGGAGGGACTATTTGCGCTATTTCACTGATCTTGACCTTGTTTTTTCTGATTATACTGTCTCTTCCTGCACTCATATGCATAATGTCCATACTTTTTACAATAATGGCACTGAATCTTTGATTTGTCAGTTTCTTGACTACTTGGCTGATTGGTATTTGGGTTTTGACCTCTTCCACCAGTGTTTCTAGGACTGCTACTACGTCCACCTTTAGCATAACTTCTTCCATGGAAAATGCATTCTCTAATGACATATTTGACTTATTCAATATGTGTTCATGATTAATGGGGGAAGTTTGCAGTTCATCTAGACTGAATTGACTTAGATCTTTGTTCTCTTTTAGAATCACAACAAGGGTATCAAATTTAGGAGGAAGACTCCTAAGTACCTTCTCAACAATTTTTCTATCCTCTATGGTTTCTCCATGAGACTTAATATGATTTATCAGGCCAACAACATGGGCGTAAAATGAATCTACTGAATCTGTGTCTTTCATTGACAGAGTTTCAAAATATCTTCTAAGAATTTGTAATTTTGAAGTCTTGATTTTGTCTATACCTTGATAAGAGGTTTGTAATATTTCCCATTGTAACACCCTGTTTCCCCCAACTTGTAAATATAACTGGACTGGCCAAGAACTATGGCAAACTCATAAATGTGAATATGTGATGTAAATGGACCTTGAGGAAGAGGTCAATGAATGTGAATAACATTCTGAATTTATTGCAAGACTGCTGATGAGGGGATGTGCAGAAAAAGAGACCACGATGGCGGTGGAAGGCACCTGAAAAGGTGGCGTTAACTTCCACCGAGAATTAAATACCGTATTTGGACTCCACTGGCCCAGAGAACCAAAAGCGGCTCGCTGGCCCTGAAATTCAATGCCTCGCAGGCTGGTAGGCGGATGGATTGATGAGGGATGGGATGGTGAACCGCCCATCCGTAGAGCCGTCAGGCCTGATCGGCATGAGGGTAATCGTGCCACACGCAACCTCGCGAGAGGATAAGGCGTATGGCAGAGACAATTGAAAGGGCAGACGCGAGGGGAACTCTGGTAGTTTTTACACAGAATGAGTGATAGCAGAGAGGAAGGATTGCAACCTTCGCTCCTGGTCACTGGTAGACAGAGAGACGCAGTCTCAACAACATCTTGGTCTCAGCTCGGGGGTGGCTAGTGGTAAATCCGCTGGGAGTCGCTACGCCTACGGTTGGGTGGAAACGAGCACCCCTCTCAGCAGTGGCGTAAAACCTGGTGTTATTTCTGATAAGTGTTTTGCCTCTTGCATCTGAAAATATATGTATTCTGATAATTATGCTCATAAGCTGTGAAACGATGAATGTTTTCATTATAAGAAGGTCTGTATGGTATTTTGATCAGCACTAGTAGTTGTATATGCTTATAACAGAAAGACCATGGATGGATTATGTTGATAAATGAATCTAATTATGCATAAGTTGAACCAAGTCCGACTTCCAGTCCGCTCTCGGGAATTTGTTTCCCCTGATCTGTCTCCAAGAATGCCCCAGGATAGACCTCTTCACAGAGCTTTCTCTCCTTGGAAAGGTTTACCAAGAACCTGGAAAAAGGACTTGAATGTGCAAGTCTTAACAACCCTGTATGAAGAGGAATGACCCTCTTAAAATCCTGAAGTAGCAGCGTAGGGATAAGTATTGATCAACGGATGGGATCCTATCGGGGAATCTGCGGTCATTCACGACCGTTAAATCGAAGGAATAAACGAGGGTGTTAATTGCCTTAACCCTTTTTCCTCTATCTTCGTGAATAGCGAGGAAATTTAAATCGTAGACCCCCAGGCTCCATGAGAACATCTGGACCGTTGGTTTTTCCACGTCCAAAGAGCAGTAGGAAAGGGCGCGGCATCGGGACCGATCTGAACCGTCAGATCTTAGCCAGGAAACCTGACAGTCGTTAGATCTACAGGGAGATAGACGAGGGTTAAGCCTCGTGAATAAGGGCAAAAAAAGGATCCGAGCTATCCATCTGAGGAGGACAGGTGGCAGAGATCCAGGGATCTCGTGAGTTTGGAGGTTCGTGAGGTAGGAGTCCAAAGGTTGGATGCTCCAAGTTGCGAATGGCGAAGCCACGAGAGGATCAGAGCCGTCCATCCGAGGAGGACAGGTGGCAGAGATCCAGGGATCTCGTGAACTCGGAGGTTCGTGAGGTAGGAGTCCAAAGGTTGAGTGCTCCAATTCGCGAGTAGCGAAGTGCCGAGAGCCGAGCATGAGAGAATACATGGCAAAACTTCAAGTGGGGTCCGCGTGATTGACGGGTGGACACACATCGCCTAGAGAAGGGAGTCAATGCTTCGTTCACTTCTCGTGTCTCGGGGATTCGTGGGAGAAGGGCATGAGAGCTCAACACTTGGACTTACGAAGTCGCGAGTAGCGAGAACGTGAGAGGGAAGATTAAATATTGCTTCTCGAGGGTTCGTGAAGGGAAGGCGCCAAGATTCGACGCTACAACTCGCGAAAGGGCGAGTCGTGAGCAGTACGAAGGGAACGTCAACCTTCACTGACTTTCAAGTCTCAGAGGATCGCATAAGGGAGGATCGAGAGTTCAACCATTGAACTCATGAAGCGACGAATAGCGAAGAGGAGCTAGAGTTTAGCCTAGCCGACGGTCATACGCAGAGGACGCTGATGGAAGGGAGCTATACCCTTCTCATGATCTCGAGTATCGGTGAATGGTGAAGAAAATTTGAGGGTCTTTGACTCCCGATTCGAGAGATCGCGAGATGTGAAAGGCGCCTGGTTTGGTTGGCCTGTGGTCCTAACCCACGATCACAGGGAGGTGAACAGGGAAGAACTAGCTTTCACTAGACCCCCGTAAGACTTTGGGGATTTTGTTCCTTGAGGAAGAACGAAAATTTTTCTACGTTATAGTGGGTATGTGACAAATTGGTATCAGAGCATGGTTACAACACTCGGCCTGATTGGGCTCATGCACGAGTCGCTCATAAACCGCGTTCGAAGCACGTCTATGAGGAGTAACTCCCTGACTTAACTCCCTTGTCCAGGATTAAAAACTTGGAAAATGAGAACCCGACTGTGTATGCAAGTAAAAGAAGTTATGAATTTATGCGCAATTTATAAAAATGAATTTAAATCTTGACTAACAACCAACGTTTGTCTTTTCACTCAAGCGTCCGATCAACTGCGGGAATCTACAAACGAAGAAAATGGTGACTCACCAAGAGGTGGGAGAAGGCTCCCACAACAGAGATGAAGAGTCGGATGAAATAAGAGTGATAGGAACCCCTCCAAGCCTAGTTGAGACTGTGAGGAGTCTCATGGTCGAATTGCAAAGCTGCAAGGCCGATAATGAGAGGATGATGAAAGAACAAGAAAAGCAAACCGAAATTAATGCAGTTCTACTGTAGAGCTTATCCGACCTACAACGAAAAATGCAGCATGAACCTGAGATGCCGAATTGTGGTCGTGTCAGTGGCCACACTGAGAGGAGCACATCCAGAAAGGTCCACCCCAGAGGTAAAGGACCAATGCCAGACGATTCCACTGAGAAGGAAGCTGGTGATTCAGAAGCTTCTTCTGGTAGCAGGACCAGTTCCTATTCTCAAAAGAAACAAAAGAAGCAAAAGATTGCCAAGAGTCATAAATTTGAGGAATTCAAAAAGGCCAAACCTCCCTCCTTCGACGTCGAGATAAAGAAGGGAGAGGAAGCTGAGGCTTGGCTACTCGGACTGAAGAAATATTCTAGAGTCCATGACTTTTTAGAGAATTTGAAGGCCCGAGTGGCCACTTTCAATCTGAACGGAAAGGCTTCCATCTGGTGGGAAGACCTTAAGAATATGAAAGGGGTCCGTAAGGAGGACCTGTCTTGGAAACATTTTGAGAAATACTTCCGGAAGAAGTATTTGTCGGAAAGGTATTTCGACGAGAAGGCTAAAGAGTTTTATGAACTCAAACTGGGACAACCTACTATGGAGGAGTATGTCAACAAATTTCTCGACTTACTGAGATATGTACCCTACATCAAAGCAGAGAAGGCGAAGGAACAACGCTTCATCAGTGGGCTACCCAAGGAGTATCGGAACTGAATCGAATTCGATGAGCCAAAGACCTTAGAAGACACTATACGAAAGGCAACATATTGTCATGAACAATATGGACATCGGGTAGAGTCTCATGGAGACTGGAAACAAAAGGAGGGTTTAAAATTTCAGAAGAAAGGGAGCAAATCCTCGGGATTGAAAAACTACCAGAAGAACCACAGAATGAACTTTCCAACTCGGAGTGTACTCCAGCAGAACTTTCCCTCGGTGGATGGAAATAAAACTTCTGGACCTATACCAGTAAAGACTGATAACCCAAAGAGGAAACCTTTGGAATGCTTGGATTGCGGAGGAGAGCATCTCCGGAGAGACTGTCCACACCGACAACAGAACAATCGAAAAATTTATAACATGCAGGAAGCT
>JASDQU010737694.1:188443-198605 GCA_032191745.1 Picea mariana | reverse complement strand
GGGGAGTTGGAGCTTCCCTCAGTTTGTAGCCTGAGAAACTAGGGGGTTGGAGCCTCCTTCCAGTTGTAGCTGGAAAACAAAGGAAGTTGGTGCTTCCAATGAATGTAATTCTTCAAGACATATAAGAAAAAGCATTCTGTGGTTTTCTTCCGATTTGGGCTTCCACGTAAAACACTGGTGCACTGTGTATGTGTGTGATTGTTTATTTATTACTACTCATTATTGGATAATAATTCTACATTGATATAACATTTGAAGAAAAAGATTATACTTACGTTATCTCTGATTCACCCCCCCTCTCAGTAATCCAACAGTACCTTGAAGGGAGAAGTTCCTCCAAAGTGGCCACTTGATGGAGATGCGCCTGTTGCTATCGGAAGGCATTGAAGGACGTGAGAAAAATTCTTCATCATTTCATCCTTATGTCACACGAGAGATTGCTCAAGCAATAAGTTAATAGAATCTTCCACTCCACTGTTTTTTCTTTTCTTCCGCCATGGTGGGTTTCTTGGGCATGCGAGAGTGGTTGTCCTCAAGAGAGACAAGCTCGAGACCCAACTTTCTATACTCAAACCTCGTTGTGGACATGCACTAAAAAATGATCAAGAGTAGCCTGCTTTGATACCACTGATCCAGATTATTTTCAGAACGAAATGAAAGAAGAGATATTACAATGAAATACACACAAATATTTCCAGAAACAGAGAAATACAACAATACATGATTTCTATTAATGAAATAAATGTACAGAGACTGTAAAAATACAGAGTGAATGAACTCGCTAGAATGGTGACAACTTATCTCTGAGAAGAGATGTGACGGCTATGCTCATTCGCAAGAAGACAAGTACAATGAGGCTCTGGAGGCCTTTCTACAATAAACATGAATTCCAAAACCCTATACATCCAAAAACCTAACCCTAGGAGATGAAGCGCCAAAATTCATGTGGGCCCTGTTGGGGTAAGTTAGTATATCAACTTCGCGGGGTCGTAACTTTTGCATACAATCTCCGTTTTAGGCGTGTGATAGCCCGTTGGAAATTTATTTTTGAGAACTATACATTATGCCATGAAACTATAAATTAGTCAATAGTTTGACTGTGGCAAGCCCAAAAAATGTTGTTTAGGGCCTCAAAACGGCCCCGAAAGTACATAAAGATGTACTGAGATGAAAACTGCCAAAATAGGCCACTTGGACTAGATGGGAGGCTACCAATATCCACCTGGATGTTGTGTAGGGATTCAAGACATCCTCAGAAGTGAAGAACCCATAATTACAAAGAAGTGTCCCCATTACAGAGAAACATGCTAAACTGAAAAACTGTCAAGATGAGCCGGTTGGAATTTGGAACAGGTGGGTGGCCACCAATATCCATCTGGATCAATTGTGAGCTCAATGGTGGTCTCCTATGAATGTCTGGAAGAGGTAGGATTATAGCCTTTATTTTGTTGGCATTTCCATTTATCTATCATATTTGAGAATTGAGTTGATTTCTTGGTGTCATTTTGTTTGTTGTGGTCCTACCCCAAGCTATATAGTTTTATTCCTCGTAACACATATAACGGTGCCACAAATTCTTCTTTTTCATTAATATGAGCACCAAAAACTATGGTAAGGGACTCATCTTATACATTCAAAGTATCAGGAGGATTTGTTAATCCCTTCCCCTACATCATTTTATCAATCTGTTTATGGTATGAGGGGTTTTTATCTAGCTCCACCAAGGGCACAAGAATCTTGATCTTGGACAATTCACGTTCTATATTGAATGGTGAAACTAATTCCTCAATTTATTTAGTTTATTTTTCCCTTTTAACATGCTCTGAAACTTCATCTACCCTAGGGGTGTCTAGGACTTCTTTGGCTTTATCTTTGGACATTTTTGGACTAGATTTCTTAGCCCGAGGTTGGATTTCTTCTACAACTTCTTTCTATCAAGGTATGAGATTGTATTTCTTATGCATCTCAACCTATAGTGCATCAACAAAAATTCTGTATTGGACTGAGGATAAATTTCCTTTGTTATGATGAGGATCAAGCACCAATTTCCTGGGATTTAGTCACCCTTCGTAATCATCTTGAGTTAGATGTATGGCATCATTATCATCTCGAGGATTTTTTCTGTATATTCATCATAGTTCTCATCCACTACTTCTTCGATAAAGTTTTTATCATTGTTGTTTTTTATAGGAGGATGAATGAGCTGTTCTTCATTTATCCTCTCCCTTCTCATGAGCTGTGGAGGTTGTACACTACCAATTATCCTGATATTTAAATTTAAATTAGGGTCATATTTTTATTGAAAGAACAACAAATAATAAATCAACACCAAGGACAATAGTTGCAAAGAAGCTAGTCCATGCCTTAGGATTATGTTAATGTTGTCATGCCATGATGATAATATATTGCCATAGATCGTTCAGTAAATCATGAGTTTATTTTCAACTACTAAAACGAAGTGCAGCCAAACTTTTAGAGAAATTGGCATAGTGGACATATGTGAGGGTTATGTCTCCACTCTTTAATTTTCAAAATTGTGTTTTTATAATTATTTTTCTTAGAGCGAATTTCATTATTAGTTTACTAAATCAATTTTTTTAAATGTGTTGTTCTAATTTTTTTAATAGTAATATTATTGTGATTAATTTACAAAATGACATGCTTACAAAAACATTTAAAAATATTAAAATATAAAAAATACTTGAATATAAATTTCATTCCTAAAAACTAAAATACTTATTATTTTCCCATACTCAAGTTAAATCAACATACTCTCTACAAAATTCAAATATCAATTTTATTTATTAGAACTCAAAACTTTATGATTTATCCTTGGCTAATGACAATCCAAAGTCCCATAATTACCTTCAATTTCCCAAACATATTCATAGAGAAAGCATGTTCAAAGTTCAAATATGATTAAGTATGTTCATAGTTTAGAGATTCCTGGACTACCTTAAATTCTCCAAACAAATTTATAAAAGAAGCAAGTTCATAGTTCACGCATTCTTCAATAGTTAACTCATACTTGTCTTGTGTGGTAATATTTAGTCACATAAGTTTGTTATTGTAGAGATTAGTGGCAATTAGAGATTGTCTCTACGTGAATAACCTTCTGATTAGTTTTAGGAGGTTGTTGGATGAGAGATGAATTAGCTCCTCGTTTAATGTGTGATTGAGATATTCTCTCAACTAGATATGATTGTGATAAGGTGGTGTGCATAACTTTAGACAAAGCCTTCATGCATTTATATGAGGACAATTACATTGGTGAATAGGGAGAACAATCAACCCAATTTTGTTGTGACAATGCTCCTCTCTTATTTTCTGATATGGTATTAGAGCCTATTGAGCTAATGAGGTAAGATATTTGTGTGATGAGTTATTTTCTAAGAACTCCTCCACATATGGAAAATGAGAGGAATATCAATGTTGAGTGTTATAGTCATAGAAAGTTAGTGTAGAAGAATGTTGTAATTCTCTATTCACTATTTGAAGAAAGGTTGTCCTAGTAGGTGTAGAAAAGGATAAAGTAGAGATCTGATTGAAAATATGTTAGTAGACATTACTAGTAGTGAAAGGATCTAGGTGGAAGTGGAATGGGTTGAATTTGAAGAGAAGAGATGCAATAATAATCTATTTTTGGTGATTGAAGTGAAGAGAAGAAGACCTAGGAAGACTATCAAAGAAAAAACACACACTGAGGGAGAAGACATTAACACGATCCTAGTATTTTGATTACCATGGATGTGTGTGATTCATTATTTAGATGTTAATTGTTGTTATGATTTTGTGAGCATTGTATATTTGCATATTTCTCTTGAAGAGAGATAGTGTTGAACAAAGATATTGATAGCTTAGAAACTCAATCCATCGATAGGGACATGGCATTGCATTGAATATATACACTTCCATCCACAAAATCTAGGCCTGTTATGTAAGTCACACTATTAGATAAAAAAAATTCACACTATCCATTCCTTAACTCCATCAAATGTTGAAATAAGCACACACTGCACCTCTCTTAGACCCTTTTTTCTTGAGAAACTTGATACAAGAGAAAACCTAGCTAGAAGGTGAGGTACATGCTCTGGTCTCTTTTCTTTAGTTATGAAAATGCAAATACAAAGAAGGGGCACTCATTGTGGAGTTGCCTTTGACATTGTGGCCTTAATGGTTGCTACAAAATCTTCTTCCTCCTCTGTTATGCTCTGAAATTCCACTCCTAGATTCTCTGCTCAACTGTGGAACGTGTATAATACTAAAATAATGGAACACCCTCTCCTCCTAGTGGACCAATATTTAACATATGCTGATAGTCATGTAGGGTTAGGGTTTTTGTATGCCTCAACTCTCAATTAGTGTTAGGTTTTGGCCCTTCTAGAATATTCTTAAAAGTATGCATGTGGATAGACCCATATGGGTGAGTAATGGGTGTTGATGTTGCATCCACTTAGTACCATGGTTGTCCACAAGGTAGGTCAACTTGCAAGAGGCATAACTTCCACATATGAGCTCCAATTCAAGAGATTCTCACACCATTGGAAAGGTCTCAATGTGTATAATAACATCAAGGGGTTGAAGCTATGTTTTTAAAATTTTCACCCCAAAATGTGTCTTTGGATACCTCAAAGTAGCTCTAGAAGGTTCCAGAGCCTAAATCTCCAAATGGAACCAACCACTAAAATAGGCCCTGCAAGCCAATTCCTCCAATTTTTTCCACCCATAAAGTACCAAGATAGATGAAAAAGTTATATAACGATCCATTACGGATCATACCTCCCTCTTTAGGGAGGCTTTTGGTCCCCAAAAACTTTTACTAAATGAGGTGAGGAAATTTTTCATCTACCTTCTCCCTAGAGTGCCATTTTGTCTTGCCTGGAAGTTGGCCCTCCAACCCAATCTACCAGAGGTCATGTTGAGCCCTCTCTAGTAGTTCTGGATTTCTTTTGCAAAACTATATCTTCTACCAGCTATGTCTGAGATTTTGTTTCTAAGTCCTCTATGGTAGGTAGGATTTGTTCCTTAATTTCATGGTCCAACATGGAACTCATAGAATTTCAAATTTTCCACATTCACTACTGAGTAAATGTGCATATGTGGGGATATATTGAGTTGGTAGGAATTATCACCCACCTTCTCCAATACCTCAAAAGGGCCATACCATAGGGCTTTGATCTTCTTACTAGGATCTCATAGCCTTTCTTTGTTCGATTAGAATCAAACTCTATGTCCCACCTTAAATGTTTCCAAGTTTTATGCTAATCATGTCGAGCCTCGTTCCTTTCTTATGACTTCTTCAATATCTCATGTACTTGCAAATGGATCTGCATAATCTTTTCAACAAATGGAGCCCACAACAACTT
The DNA here is from genome assembly GCA_032191745.1 of Picea mariana. Lineage (NCBI taxonomy): Eukaryota > Viridiplantae > Streptophyta > Pinopsida > Pinales > Pinaceae > Picea > Picea mariana. The sequence goes on along the minus strand of JASDQU010737694.1, from coordinate 193,239 downwards.
TTGAAAGGGGACCTCATCTCATAATTTCTTTTGCAATATGATTTGATGACCGCATGCATGGATATGTGACATCTTAACTCAATATGTGGCTTATACCTCTTGAAAAATATGGAATGTGTTGAGTGGCTTGATTGGCATTAATGCTAATAGCCCCATCTTTTAAGAGGGTGGCTTTATTTGCATAATGATCGTGCAACCTCATTTTTCTCCCAGAGTACATGGAAGAAGTTTATACTCGAGAGGTTAATGACCTCTTTTTTAGCCCACTCGAATACTGCATTTAGAGTATAATCAACAACAACAATCTTTGAAACCATTTTTCCAATGATGAGTTTAGAATCTCATACAAAATAAAAAATTGAATATTAACTTTAGCCATTGCATTAACTTATAAACTTCTACTAAATTATTAGATACAATGCCTAGACCCCAAGCATACACCAATACTATTATTCCTAGAGGGCTATGTATAATCCCCTTACACCTGCCACCCTAATAAAATTAATATTTTTTTAATAATAATATTTAAATGATTTTATTTTATTTATTTATTTTTTATATAAAGATATTTTTATATAGCGTGAGAGGGGAGATTTTGAAACCATATATGATATAGCGTGAAAGGGGATCACATTTTTCCCGCAGAAAATTCACACTAATTATATTAAAAATATAATTATTCATACAACCCCGACAAATAAATGCGAGTTTCCAATGGGAAAAAAGTCTACCAATCTCTATAAAAGAGGGATGAGACAGATCCTTCATACAATGACCATCACAATTATTATAAAACAAGATAGCTCCTCAAAAGCACTAAACATCACAACCCTGTGCTAAACAATACATAACACCCCTACTCAACATATGCAGTTAGAAAATATCAAAATGTTGGACATTTCCTACAACAACTCCATCCCAGGAATGATAAAAAAGTCTTCTGCTCACATTCGTCAGGGATTTTTTAGACAAAAGATCTGCCTCCACATTTTTCTCTCTGTAAATGTGCTGAAAGTGAATAATCCTAAAGGTGGAGGCCAATTCATTAGTTTTATTTTTCCATCCTTCAATATTTATGGCCCGAAGGTTTGATTTTTTTTTAACCAGTCAATTATTACTTTAGAATCATCAAATAACTGAATATCGATGATATATTCTTGGCAATAAAAAGCGCAACCCATGCTCCCATCAGCTCCACTTTGGTGTTTTTTCCCGCCCCACAATTTAAAAACCATCTATATTCCATCGATAAGCATGACTTAATAACGCCATCTGCCCCACAATTTGTGCCACCTGCCTCCGAAGCTCCATCAAAAAGGCCAATGAATAGCCATTAATCCTATTTATAGAATTTACTCTTAAATTCTGTTCTTTTTCGATCATGGAAACATTCCCAAGAGCACCCAAGGCCATGTGGGCAGTCACCCTTGCTGTTGGGTTCTTACCTTCAAAGAGGATTTTGTTATGATCTAGCCAAATGTGCCAGCAAACTAGCAAATGGAGATTTTTTGAATATTCGGGCCTGTTGTTCCACTCGTCCATACACTCATTAAGAGTATTTCCATACCATTGGAATCTCAAATTTATCATCTGCATACAGTGAAGCCATAACTCCTTTGAAAATGGACAATGAATAAAGAGATGTGGAATGTCTTCATCATGATTCTTGCACATAAGACAATAACCTGGACCGATCCACCCTTTTGACTGTAGGTTGTCCCATGTGAGTAACCTGTTCTCCACTGCCAGCCAGAAGAAAAGAATAATCTTCTGTTGAACTTTCTTCTTTGACAAACTTTCTTTCCAACCTTGAATGACAGGAAAATTGAAGGTGGATATGAGAGCATCATAGTAGTTTTTAACGAAAAAAACATTTGAACTGTCCCCTCCAGACCAAAGAAGCAAGTCGGCTTGGTCACCCCTCATAATTACTCCCACTTTTATTCAACTCAGCAATGAATGAATTCCACTCAGCCGCGCGAGCACCTGTCAAATTCAAATCAACGTTAGTTTTCCAAACTTCTTTCAAGGTAACTAGATTTACAAAATTTGTGGCATGGGCTAAAGTAGTGATTTGATTGTCGATTAGATTCTACACAAGTTCCACATTGAGCCGTGCTCTATCCCCCAAGCCAAGAATTGCGTCTCTGCCTATGGCGATATGAGGCCCATCCCCTGGCCACAACAGAGCCACCGAAGAATAACCGACAACAATCTGAGAAGACTAAACCACAGCCTCGAGACTGCACACCGATTATGCTGAAGCTGTCTGAGACAATTAACAAGAGAAGAAGATTTTAAATACTTATCCATAACAATTTGGTGCCAGATGCTCTAATGCGTTAGAAGTCTCCATAATGTTGCAACATTAAGGGCACAATTGAAATGATAGAGGTTACGAAACCCCCAACCCCCATTTTTTTTTGGTCTGGCGAGAAGATCCCATCTGCAAAGATGATATTGACAAGAGTTTGACTGACCATTCCATAAGTAATGAAAAATCAATTTACGTATCTTATTGAGGATAGAGTGAGGCAAGGATACCAGAGACATCTAGAAGATCGGTTGACCTTCCAGGATGGATATAATGAGAATGTATCTTCCTCCTAAAGAGAGCCATTGGTTATACCAACCCAAAATTTTCTGAGAAAACTTTGAAACTAGCCAGCCCCAGTTTGTTGCTCAGCTTGGACCACTCTTTAAGTAATACCCCAAATACTTGAAACCCTCTGAAAGTTTGCTGAAAGAAAATGCAAGGAGAGATTTGAACGAAGATAGTTCCAGGTCATTGAGACCTTCATAAATAACAATTGTTTTTGACTGACTTACTGTGAGTCCCGTAGCGCTGCAAAAAATCTCAATGATATCTTTTATCTGTTTCCACTTAGCAAGACTCGCCTTTGACATAATAAGAATGTCATCTACAAAGAGCAAGTGCAAATTTTTAGTCACTCTAGAAACATTAATACCTGAGATCAATCCTTCAACTACTGCTTTCTTCAACAATAAGCTGAGTCCCTCCATCATAAGAATGAAGAGTAGGGGGGAAAGTGGGCAGCCTTGATGAACCCCCCTCTCGCTTCTGAAGAATTCCGAAGGTTCTCCATTTACTAAAACAACGAAGGATGAAGAAGTTACACAAGACATAATCCAATTTGTTAATTGGATACCCAAGCCCACTTTGAGAAGAATCAATATGAGTTGACTCCAGTCAATACAGTCATAAGCTTTCCACAAATCAATCTTTAAGACTAGAACTTTAATCTTCTTCTTTGTTATGCCGTAATTACTTTCGCTGGAAGCCCCTATAACGTCTTGAATACGTCTTCCTTTTAAGAAGCCCAACTGCTCCGGAGAAATAAATCTGGCAAGCACAGGTTTTAGCCGATTAGCAATTACTTTAGAGATGATCTTATAACAAAGATTATAGAGCGAAATAGGGCAAAAGTCGTCAAAGGTTCTAGGGCGATTTGATTTCAGAATCAAGGTCAGAAAAGTAGAATTTAGACCACCCAGTATAGTTCCCTTAATTCTAGACTCTTCAACCATTGCCAGAAGATCCTCCCTGAGAAAATCGAAAAGAAAATGAAAAATCCATAGGTCTAGCCATTTGGGCCTGGACTCTTCTCCTTCTTGAATTGACCAAGAACTTCTTGAAGTTATTCTAGAGTAGCTGGGGAGACCAAAGCATTTGCTTCCTCTTCATTAACCCACTGAGAAAAAAGCTTCGTAACTATGCATTGGTCACTGATATTCACTGATACTGGCTCCTTGTAAATAACTTTAAAATATGTTGCTACTTCAATTTTTATTGCATCCTGTTCAGTTAGCAAATCGACAGATCCTGAATAAATCTCCCACACATGCTTTTTTGTCCTGTTGTGGGAAGCCACTTTATGGAAATATCTGGTATTTCTGTCTCCGCTTGAAATCCATAGTGCTCTACTACGGAGTCACCACATCTCCTCTTCACACTTTAGAATCAAATTCCTTTCAGCTTCACTCTGTTTCAGGGATGAAAAGTGATCTAAGATGTTAGGATCCGCCAATAATAGATCGGTGTTATGATTTATATCTGCTTCCAATAGTATCAATTTCGTTCTCTTTTTTTCTTGATTCTCTTTATACCAAATCTTGGTTAACTTTTTAATGACTTGTAGCTTCCAAAGAAAACACATTTGTTTATTATCTTCACGAAGGAACAAAGGATCATTCCAATTCTTGTGAATAATATCAACAAATTCACTCTCATTGAGCCAATCGACGTTGAACTTAAATGGAGAACACTTATATGCTGGGAGCTACTCCATTTGAAAGCAAATAGGAGCATGGTCAGAAACAAACGAAGATTCAACCCATGATCGATAATTGCTAGCAACTAAAAGGAGCGCCTCTGATACTAGAACTCCATCAAGTCTCCTTGCTATAACATCCTGTCTAGACCGGCCATTCCTCCAGGTAGGCTTTAACTTTGCTGGTTTAATGTCCACTAAATTATTCATCTCAAAGAGAGTTTTGAAAAAATTGTCCATATTCTTTATATTCCCAGATCCTCCCCAAACCTCTTCCTCAGCCAAGATAAGATTTAAGTCACCTGCTAAGATCAAGTTTGGTATACTTAAGATACCACTATCAACAATAGACTTCCAGAAAGTAATTCTATTCTGGCATGTCCCATATAAAGTTAAGAAAGCCAACTCCCGATTTGTTGCTATGCTTCTTCTAGTTAATAAAATACCTCTGTCAATGTGAACAACTTCTAAAGAGAAGGGTCCCAGGTGGCTAAAAGTCCTCCA
>JASDQU010737694.1:146819-181639 GCA_032191745.1 Picea mariana | reverse complement strand
CGATTTCCCAAAACGGGTAATCTCTCGACCCGTGGCCTCCTTAAATCGGTCGGTCCAGATCTATCCCGGGATTTCCACCATGGAAAGTCCCAATCTCTTGTTATCAGGACTCCCGATCTCGCGATTCATGATTTCTCGAAATGGGTAATCTCATGACACGTGGTCTTCTCAAATCAGACGATCCACGACTGCTCCGGGGTTTCCACCATGGAAAGTCCCGATCCCTTGTTACCAGGACTCCCGATATCGCGATTCCCGATTTTCCAAAATGGGAAATCTCATGACACGTGGCCTCCATCGTTTGGACGGTCTAGATCTATTTCAGGGCTTTCACTCCTATTCACTAGGGTTTTAACCCTTGGATATCTCCTGACAGATCCAACGACTGTCGGGTTTTCCAGCCGAGATCTGACGGCTCAGACGGTTCCTAACTAATTCGGGATTTCGCATATCGCAATTTCCACATTCCTGTGCAATTCCAAAGGGCTTTAAACCCCGTGCACACTTTCCAGATCTAACGGTCACGAGGGTTCACCTTCCCTCCCGAACAGATCCTAAAGCTCCTACACTTCTGGTGTGGAGTCCTCTCTCCCTGTGGACTTATACCACACTGGCTGTGGTTTCATAACGCCGCTATACCTCCTAAGCTTAAAAACTCGTCAAGTAACTCGTCAAGTAACCACAATGGCAGCTAAGATGGCCTGAAGGAATAGAATTTGGGTTACTAGGTTTCTCTACAAATACCAGCATTCATGTCATTCCACCACAACATGTGATAGGACAAATGCACCAAGCATCCACTATTGTAGCTAGACAGAAGCTGATAGAAATAGGAGATTTAATCAGAATCAGATCTGCAAACAGAAACTGGTTTTGTCAACAAACAAAGAGATGGAACCAAACCCCAGCATGGAACTTTTTCCAAATTAATAGAATGAGAGATATACAGTCATGGCGGATGCTCAGAGCAGAATGCTCTTACTCGCTCACACACTTACAAACTTATGCAAACTTGCATACACGGAGAATGATTCAAAAGCTCAGACAAAAGGGAGCTTTAGAAAGACTCGAACAACTTACAAACTGACTGACTTGAAACTCAAAAACAACTCCTCCATGAATGAATTCTTCATCTCCTTATATACAAATTTGTGGAGATGAGAATCATTTCATCGAAGAGACTTGACAAGACTCTAGACCCTACATGTTTTCCACTAAATATACTTTTAGAGATTTGGTGGTAGAAATCGTGCAAGATTATTCCGACCAAATCATAACTTTATTTTCCACTAAGAAAAGTAAATCTTACTTTAGATCTGGAGGGGTAGTCGTACAAGATTCCCCTACCAGTTGTCACATTTCAAAAGACACATGAATTGAGTATCTTGGAAATGCGCGTCAAACCACGCCAAAAGTTGGAGAAGTACTCCAAGTTTCCAAGATGCTCATTATTTATTATTACAAAGTGGATATTGGTCACGTCAACCCACTAAACCTGATTGGCTCCACTGTTGGCCAATTAGACTTGAATTACACTGTGGAGGTTAGTAACGTCAACCCACGGAAATCGACTGGCACTATTGTCGGCCAGTAAGACTCAAAAATATTTATCATTCCACTGGCTGGTCATGGAAATGCCAAAAGCGGTCTGGATCCCAATGTTGAGTGTATATTTCACGGTACATTTCAGGATCTTCATCATGATCTTTATCTTTCTGTAGGACATACCGTGTCCTTATGAACCATGGATGCTTTTCTTTGATAAAAAACATTTTATAGTCACTTTCAGAGATTTGTTCTAAATTATATACAGTGTTTGGAAAATTTCTATGATGGAATAAAAACATCCTGGTAGTGTCAATGACGTCTGGATGAATAGCGCTGAGATTTAAACCAAACTTTTTCCACCAATCTTGAAGCTAGTCTGGTTCAGGGAAAGAGGAGAACTGATCAAAAAATTTAATCATACAGTAATAATATCGGTATCTGTCAGTCCATAAACAAACATGATCCCACATTGCTTTATATTGGAAATAATTTATCTAAAACAATCGCTGATGAGGATCTTGTTGTGGCCATGACTGTATATCTCTCATTCTATTAATTTGGAAAAAGTTCCATGCTAGGTTTTGGTTCCATCTCTATGTTTGTTGACAAAACTAGTTTATGTTTGCAGATCTGATTCTGGTTAAATCTCCTATTTCTATCAGCTTCTGTCTAGCTGCAATAGTGGATTCTTGGTGCATTTGTCCTATCACATGTTGTGGTGGAATGACATGAATGTTGGTATTTGTAGAGAAACCTGGTAACCCAAGTTCTATTCCTTCAGACCATCTTAGCTGCCATTGTGGTACCCAATTTTGACAATATATATCCCACGCTGTATGATCATCCAAATATTCTGTGACTGGAATATTTCTATAATCGTTCCAAGTATTAATTATCACCATGCTTTTTGAACAATATGCAATTTGTGCCTGTGATTATGAGATAAAAAGCCAAAGTCTTCTTTTTTGGTGGATGGCCATTGATACTTGGTAGAGTGATAAAGTATCCAGGATCTCCGCTAGAGGTTTGGGAAGAGCCATGTGGTTCTACTGCTGATAAAAAAGGAGTTCCTATAATACAATCAACTGGTAGATCTGACAATAGAAATTTCATTCCTAAAGCATACTCATCAAATAATAAGATTCCTTTAGGAATTTCAAAATCCATATTTGTGGAAACATTCCCCAATCCTATAGCAGAATAACTACTAGGGAGCCAGTATTTGTGGGGAATTAAATCTTTATGAACTAAGTTCATATCTGATCCTGTATCCAGTAGTGCATTCAAACAAAAGATTTTAGAATTTATTTCTAACTTAATCTTTACTTGATATTTCTGAAATCTAATAGGCAAGATTTTCATTGCGCTTAACCCTTGGAGTTGGGCTGCATATTTAGGCCTTTCTTCAGTAGGTGCATCTTCCAGAGGAGGAGGTCTGGAATTTAACTGAATCCTGATATCTCTGATTTCTTGTCTTGCCCAAGAGTCTACTTTGTAGTTGTCTTCAGACTCTTCTTCCAATTTTCTCAATTTTTCTTTCAAATTAGTAACTTCTTTTCTTAAAAGAATCATTTCTCTGGCTAGATCAGTTACTGATGTATGCTGTAACTTTGCTTCCTTATTGTATTTGATAAAGGTTTTTGTATTTCTATCAAATGAAGCTTCTAAAAACAAAGGTTCTCTTTTTGAAGATTCAACATACCTTGACCTTTGTTCTGTTTTGATTGATTTTAAAAATGTTTCAAGAAGATAATTCTTCATATCTTCTTCGGGTAGGGCTTTGATTTGTGCTAGCATCTGTGCTTCTTGGTCATCCACATTGCGGAACATGCAGATTTTTATCTTTTCTCTGGCATTGATTTCTGGCTCAGATTCAGACTCAGAGATATTAGAACTGTCTTCACAAAAACAGAAGTTAGGATTTTTACATCTGCAATTTTGATTCATCAAAACTTCTTCTTCTGAGCTATATTCAAACTCAGAGGCACTAGTGGATTCTGAACAACAACCTTGTTGCAACAGATGTACTTCTTCTCTTTTTGGAAAGGGGTTGTGCGGGCATTGATTTGTTTCTTGATTGTTTGACCCGCATCTGTTGCAGTGTGTTTGCAGAGCTAATTGTTTGCTAGCCTGAGCTTTTTTAGCTTTTTGTTCAAAATGTTTTCCTTTTGACATCCTTGATGCTTTATTTTCCGGACAATTATGTGCAATGTGTCCAGTTTTGCCACAGATCCAACACTGGACCTGCTGCCTGGTCTGATGAGCATGATTTTTCAGTTTGATATCTTCAGGCTCATAATAGTGTGTCTTGCGTTTGTACCTATATCTTTTCTTTTCTTTGAAATCTTTTTGCTTTTTTCTTTTTCTTTTTACAGGGTCTGAAATATATAGACCATACTTCTCGCATACAGATTTTCTGTCTGGTAAGTGGGATAACTTATTTACAGAGTTATGAACTTTCATATTTACACACAAACCTACCAGAGCTTTAGTAATGAAAGAATAAATTTCTCCCCATGTATACATCTCATATGGAAGCTTAAAAACTTCCTGCATTTTTAGATACTCTACAAATTTACTGGGTATGACAGCAAAGTAAACTTGTTTCCATAAAAGGTTTTGACTATCTTGCACCTCAAAGATTCTCTGTGTCCAATCCTTATGAAATTCTTCATATTCTGACATCTTTCTACATTTCATGTTCATAAGGATTAGCTCATATTTGTCTGCTAATTCTGCTTCGGTTCCACACCAATGTTCAAGGATCGCTGTGGTAAGGGCTCCTATCATGTTGTTATGGGGGGTCCCATCAATGTGATATACCACATCACCTTGTTCATCTCTTAGGATTTCTTCTTCCATCTGAGTAATCATTATTGGAGATGAAATGACTTCCCACCATTTGCTCAGTGTTCCAATAAAACATTGAATTATAGATTTGCATGCTTCAACTTCTGTTTTGCCTTTCATACACATGACTTTGTATGAAACATACATTCTATCAATCATTTGTCTGATCTGTCCAACTGACAGACTATCAATGTTCCATTCTGGGAACCAATCTTCTGCAAATGTTTGGGTTTCAGGTAATCTTCCTTTTCCCAAGAGGTATGGTGCTGGAGGTCTATTTACATGGTGAGGGAGATTGTCATAAGTAGGTTGCCGAATGGATACTAAGGAAAGATTTTCTTTTGAGGATTCTGGTGTATCCTTTTCAGGGGGAAAATGATGAAGAAACCTTTTATCCATTTTGGTCTCAGATGGTTTATATACAGGAGACAAGATGGATATCAGATGATTTGGAAGGATGTAAGGATCAAGAATGGGTTTGTCAGGGATATTATCCTTTTGTTTAATTTCTAGCAGTGATTTTCCCATATTAGAGAAAGCTTCTCCTAATCCTTCCATTAATTCTTCATGATTTCTTTTGGACTCTCTAGATTTTGCAGATATTTCTGTTAGAGCAGTGTCCATTTTCTCTTTGACATTTGTAACTTTATCCTGTATTTCATTTACAGACTGGACTATAGTGTTTGTAGAGACTTGCAAGTCTCTAATTTGTCCACGTCTGGCATAGTCATTTGTTACAAATGTATATGTAGCCATGCCTCTCAAGGCTGTGTTTGTCCAATTTAATTGTTCTGCTAGTGATTGGACTTTTTTGTCAACACCCGTTAGTTGGGTGGCTTCATCAGAAAGCAGTAGAGGTACTGCTTTGACTTGTCTGTTATTGTCTTCAAGGACAATGCCTTTGAATGGGGGAAAAGTCGAATTTGATTCAACTATTTGGCCTTCCAGACTTTTCCATTTATGTCTAGGAGGTGTCTCAGATCCTCCTTCCATCATTTGGACTTCAGCATTCAAGAATAATTTCTTCCATTCATAGAAAGAAATCCATGTATTTTTATCAGAAATATATTTCTGCCATTTTTGTGACAGTCTTGCTTTTTCTTTATCTGATATGGCTATGTTGAAGTCAAATGTTTATGGATTTGTAAACAAATCCCAGTTTAACATTTTCTTGATCCAGACTTCTTCTATGCTTCCTTTGGGACATCCTTTCATGACTGAATGAAACTTATGAATTTCATCTATTGAAGGTCTTTGCATAGAGTCAGGGAGAGGATTTGAAAACCTACAATCAAGGATAACCTGATCACATTGTTCAATGTATCCTAACCCATACTTAGGAGTCCCTGGAGGTCTCATTCCCTTATAAATGTCTTGTAGTCTGGGATCTAAAGTCTCAATGGTTGGCATGTAATAAATCATTAAACAGTGCTGAGACTTAGAAGTAGAAATAAAACTTTCAACAGTGTTATTTACAGAATGGAAAAAAACTGACAAATCCATGTATTATATTAGAGATAACTATAACTGCACAAAAAAGTAGGGCGTTTAATCTAAGTCCTCTGCTACGGAGAGAGAAAATGTCAGATAGGCTCCTGGCCGACTGCTCACACAAATAACATTAAATTTAATGACAGGATATGTGGGTGACAGATAATATCATTTGGTTATTGCAATTTTGGAATATTCAAAACTTTTTGATTCATTCAATAACATTAACTCTATTGACGGTATAACTAGCTAACCGATAGCATTATTTAGTTATTGCAATTCTGGAATATTCCAAACTCATGGTCAGAATATTCAAACCTTTTGACTTATTCAAGAAGATTAAACCTAGTGACAGGGATATCGGTTGACCGATAGCGCGCATCATCATTTGGCTATTGCAATTTTGGAATATTCAAACCTTATTGTGGAAGATTAAATCCAGTGACGGGATATGAGGCTGACGGCTATAGGACTATTTCGATCATTGGCCATATATATTTTAAGGCTAACCACCATGTCACTGTGAAATAAAGGCTTGACCTGGTTCATGGTCCACCTATCTCTATCTGTTGAAAAAAGCTTTGAAAGCTAATGGTCGGAAGAGAACACAGAAAGGGCCTGGTGTGAATCGGTTAAAGGGTTTAATGTGTGTATATATGACTGCGCACCGAATCAATGTAGCCCAGGGTGAGTGGGTGTAGTAGTTTAATGTTCTCAGCGTGCTGTGAGTGGGTGTAGGGGTTTAATGTTATCTGCGTGGTGAAATCCCCGCAGCGAACTAATCGGGCGAATTCTCCGCACCGAACTAATCGGGCCCGGGGGTGAGTGGACAGTGGATGTGGGCTGCGTGGTGAAATCCCCGCAGCGAACTAATCGGGCGAATTCTCTGCACCGAACTAATCGGGCCCGGGGGTGAGTGGACAGTGGATGTGGGGGGTTGATGTGTGTATATATTTCTTCGCTCAGAATTGCTCGGGCCGCCTCTAATGTTCGACGCGCTGAGTACTCGGGCCCGGGTGTAAGTGGATCTTAACCTATATATAACTCCTGCCGGTTGTGAAAATCTAAATCTACTTCATGACCATCTTCCCATCCACAGCCATTTTTAATTATACTTTCGCATTTCTAATGGCATCCTCCTCCACCGTTGTTTCTCCCAACATCAATCTATTATACGATGTATTCATAAATCATCGTGGTCCTGATGTAAAGAAAACCTTCGCCAGCTATCTTTACCGTCGTCTCGTTTCACATGGATTGAGAGTTTTTCTTGATCAGCAAGAATTGCAACAGGGAGACGATTTAACTTCTCAAATAGAAGGCGCCATAAACACTGCTTCCGTCCAAGTGGCTATTTTCTCTCGAGGATATGCCGAATCAAGTTGGTGTCTCAATGAACTCCTCCTTATGTTGGAGTCTGGCTCCGTCATTATTCCAGTGTTTTACCACGTGAGACCTGCTGACCTTAGGTGGACGTGGGGTAAAGATGGAGAGTACGCTCGAGCCCTATGTAAACTGGAAAATAAGAGAAACCATGACCATGAGGCTCACGAAGAGAAGCCGCGATACGACTCCACCACTCTTGGAAATTGGAGAAATGCTCTTTCTAGTGTTGCAGACATCAGCGGTTTCGATTTGGACGCTTGTAATGGGTAGGGACTCCATCTCTGTATTGGGTAACTTTGTTCTGTTGTATAGATTTATATAGACGTTTTTTTTTTTCTCATGAGCATAACTTTTTTTTTATGTTGTATAGATTTACGTAGACGTTTTTTTTCTCATGAGTTTGTTTTGCGTGTCCTACTTTATTGTGAATAACCAGAGACGAGGGGGAGTTGCTAGAGAAGGTGGTTGAAAGTGTGTTGAAAAAGGTGAGAAGAACACGATTAAATGTAGCCAAATATCCAACTGGTTTGAATGAGAAGGTAAAAGATTGTGAAACTAAAATTTTAGGTCAGCAAAAACTGCAGAGTGCAAAACCCCACATCATGGGAATTGTTGGTTTGGGCGGAGTGGGAAAGACAACCCTCGCCAAAGAACTCTTCAATCGGAAGAGTTTACACTACAGTAGATCTTGTTTTTTATCAGACGTCAGAGAAAATGCAAGTAAAGGCTCTTTAATTTTATTGCAGACCCAACTGCTTAAGAACTTGACTGGATCAGAGCCCATAATAGACGGTGTCGATGAAGGTGTAGAGACACTTAAAAAGCCTCTGTCATCTTATCAAGCATTAGTAACTTTAGATGATGTAGATAGTGTGAATCAGTTGGATGCACTTTTGCCAGTTAAAAATCTTCTATGCGCAGAGAGCTTAATATTGATTACATCTCGAGATAAAGATGTTCTTACAAGTTGGGGATTGGAAACTTCATCAATTTATAAATTAACTGGTCTGAATACGCAATACTCCCGAGAGCTTTTCTGCTCCCATGCTTTCAACCAGCCCTTTCCAGTCCTAGGATATGAATTTCTGGTAGATAAATTCTTAGAAGCCTGTGATGGATTGCCCTTATCTTTAAAAGTGTTTGGGGCACTTCTCTATGGTAAAAATGACATGTCTTATTGGGAAGACCAATTAGATAGACTTAAACATATATTACCCAATGAGATACAAGGAAGACTTAGAATTAGTTATGAAACCCTTAATAGAGAGGAAAAACAAATATTTCTAGATATTGCTTGTTTTTTTATAAGACAAAACAGAGATACCGCGATTAGAATATGGGACGGCTCAGGTTGGAAAGGTTGGTTGGGGTTTCAAAATTTACATAACAAATGTCTTGTAGAAGTGGACAGTGAAAATGACATACAAATGCATGACCACTTCAGAGATTTGGGAAGAGAACTTGCAGAGGCTTCATTGCCGCGTCGTCTTTGGCGTTGGGCAGAGAATGTGGTTGGGCAGAGAATGTGATTGACGATATGTTACAACAATCATCTGTAAATGCTCAATCATTTAATAGTTTATTTATTGTTGAATAAAAGTCTTAGTTGAATTTTTTTATTCTTTGATTCATTTTCCCATAATGGTACTTAGTGAATATATTGATAGTGATCACAATGATATTATTCAGTGAAAATCTTGGTTCAATTTTTCAGTTCTTTGATTCATTCTCAGATAATGAACAGACAGGTCATAACTATGCGGGAAATTAGGATGGTCCTTACTGAATGTAAAGTAATGATAATGATGACAATGATCTGTTATATTCAATAAAAATCGTGGTTCAATTTTTTAGTTCTTGGACTCATTTTCCCTTGGTTCGCAGGTAATAACTGTGCGAGGAATTAGGATGGTTCTTAGTGAATATAATGATAATGATGACAATGATGTATATGGCGGTGTGTGTATGAGGAGGTTGCAATTTGTTGATACTGAAGATACTCTCTTAGAACGCATCTTGAGAAGGATGCAATCCCCAAATCTCATAGGACTCCGCTGGAACAGGTGTCCGTACTCTTCCTTGCCTTCCTGGATTCCAATGAAGAATTTAAGGGTTCTACAAGTTTCCGGAAGCGTATTAAAAGCACTGTGGGAAGGAGAAGACCAATCACAAGTAAATATAAATTTGTTGCTTTAACGTTTGTGTTTTTAGTTGTTAGTGATATATCTGGAACGAATTCTAAAGGCCCTGCAGATTAGAACCGTGAATGACATATATAATTGAAACACATGCACAATTTGCAGGTACCTTTGCAGTTGCGGGAATTGGAGATTTCTGCTCCCCTCTCCAGTATTCCAAAATCAATAGGGCAGCTGAAGTACCTTGAACAGATTGTGGTCACTTGTCCTAAAGAAGGGAAGAGTAATGTCCAAAAATTGCCAGCAGAATTTTGTCATCTCAAGTTATTGAAGACCTTGGTGTTAACAGAGTGCTCAAAAATGAAATCGCTTCCAGATTCATTTGACGATTTAACAAACCTCCAACACATCGATCTGTTAGGATGCGACAATTTGGAAAGGCTTCCAAATTCCTTTGGGAATTTAATCAGGCTGAAATATCTTAACCTGAAGCATTGCAAAAATTTGACCATCACTAATGAAACACTTGGAAACATCACCACGCTTGAATACCTAGGTCTTTCTTATTGTCATAAGATTGAAGTATTGCCTCAGCAAGTGGAACATCAAAGGTTCCTGAAGAATTTGTATTTGAATGGTACAAGCTTAAAAGAATTGCCAACTGCAATCGGAAACTTAAGCGATTTGGAAGTTCTGGAATTAGGAAGCCCTTTGCTGAACACGCTGCCTTCTTCGTTGGGAGACCTGAGGAACTTGAAGAAATTGAAGTTGTATCATTGCAAGGAATTGAAAAGTCTGCCAGATTCTGTTGGACTGCTATCGCAGTTGACTATGTTGGTAGTAAGTGGTTGTGGGTTATGCGAACTGCGCTTTAAAATGGTGAAGGGAGAAAGAGGAACATTAGGAACATGGAGTAATTTAGACTCTTCCATCCAGAAGTGCATGCCTCTGCTCCAAAGCTTATTTATATACAAAACAGAAATATCAGAGTTATCATTTGCTCAAGGTGGTTGCCCCAACCTTCGACATCTTGTCATCGTCTCTGACAAAGTTTTGGTGGAGATTGGAACATTGCCAGATACACTGACTAAATTTACTCTTCGGTATTGTTCTAATTTGAGGAAACTACGACTTTGTGGTCTTGATAAAATTGAAAGGCTTGAAATTAGCCGGTGCAAAGAAATTGAGGAGCTACCAAGCATTGAAACATTACTATCTTTAGAGTGGTTGTGTGCAGAAGGATGTGTGAAGCTGAAGAGCATAAAGGGGTTTGCGCAGCTCAGAAAGCTTCAAACAGTAAGCGTGAGTAAGTGCTCCAAGTTAGAAGAGCTGGAAGGTCTAGAACACTGTATCTCGTTGGAGAAGCTTGATGCCTCTGGATGTTTCAAGCTACAATGGGGTGTGGGAGTGCTGGAGCAGCTGCGTCAACAGTTGAGGGATGGCCTCGACATCTAGGCAGTTTTGTAATCAAAGCATATGCTTTTAATTGTTAAACTCTTCCCTGGCCATAGGCCATGGTGATTTGCAGAGGCTGCATATGTTCCTATTTTATGTACCATAAACTGTTTCCATTAAATAACTAATTAATTAAAGAGCTATACATATTCATTGTGAAGTATTTTGTTGAAGATAATTAAAAAGTATTGTGGAGAAATATGGTTGATCATATAAATGGATTTTATTAGAATTTAACCTTGATAGGCAGGTTATAATGTAATCCGTTTTAATGGATTTTCCCTCGTACACTGAGGGAGTGGGGCCGGTAATGTGTGTCTTCATAATAGTTCCATTTCCGTTTCACAACAATCGATGGGAATCTGAAGTTACATATACAAAGGATAATCACTCGAACATATAAAGTTTATTATATTTAAACAATTTTTTAACAATTTCTAAAGTAATATGTAAAGTTGGGATGAATATTTTAATAAAATAAAACAAGGCTTTAACAAACAGGTGTAAATTGTCATTTATCGGATAAAGATTTCTAATGTAAATGATAATACATCTTAGGTAGTAAATACAATTATGTAAGTAATTAAAATATAAATATAAAAAACTCTCACATAAAAAATTATTTAACCAAATAAATGACTTTTTTTCAATTAATAATTATAATAAAATTTTAAAAACTTATCAAAATAATTAAAAAAAATATTAATTAAACATCAACAATGAGAAGACCAAATATACTTATGGTGTACGTTAATTTTATTCTCCCATTTGCTATATGTCAGTTGCTTGGTAAGTTATTGAATTGTTTATCAACAAAAACTCTTACTATTTCTTTAGTTATCACTATAAGTTTATTCTACAAGTTTATTTATTACCTTGTGAATATGGTTTAATATCCTATTTATCACATTCAAATGTATTACCTTGTGAATATGGTTTAATATCCTATTTATCACATTCAAATAGTAAGAAGTATTAAAAGTTTCTTATTGTGATAGAGAAGCAAGAGTTGAAACCATATACTTAGAGCATGTGAATGTAAGCATTATGTTTTTTTTTTTTTTACCAATTGGGAATATGTCTTTGTAACAAAGCAACATTTTGGAGCCCTTTAGTTTTGCAAAAAAACTCAAAACTTTAATTTGGAGAATGGGTTTTGTGTATACGGCAGAAAACACCTCAAGTTTTGAAAACAAATGAATTTCCTTGTAAGAGAAAACAAATGAATTTCCTTGTAAGAAAAAATGTGCAAAAATTAACCCTTAATATCTAATTAGATAGTCATTGGAAGACTAATTGTATGTGAAAATAATCCTCTCTTATTATATCTTGGACACAATATGTCAAGGAGATTTTGTAGAGGAAAAAAGTAAAAGTATGGAAAGAGAGGTTGGATTACAATTTAATTTAGGTTACACAATGTGGTTTTGGAAAACCATCATAGTTAAGACATTATTTTGTAGATTGTTCAAGACAATAATTTTGTGTAATTTAACTACTAATATGTTTAACATTTTGGAATGTTGGCTTTGTGCATATTGAGTTTCTCTAAGTTAAGTTTATTTTGCCATACCCTTCATCTAGCAAATACTATTCAATATCATAATGTTATTTGGATGTATTTATTATCTACTGTCTTTTTATGCTCATATTGCCTTTGCTTGCTACTCTAGAGATTTGCTAACTCATTTAATATCAAGTCAAATTAAAATAAACAACATTTGAAAAGAAAAAAACCAGTTTTGTTTCACCAAAACAAAATTAATGTACGTTTAATATTAATGGTTATATTGAGAATAATGTTAAACTATGCTATCTTTTTTTAATAATTTATCTACACATATGATTCCTATAATGTAGGCAATCATTAAAAAGTTGAAACATTGGTATATTGAAATATATGCACACTACTATTTAATTTTGCAATATAGTTGTAAAACAAGTTGAATGTATGCATAGTGGTATGAACAAACACAATCATTTTTCTAGTGTAGAAGGGCATCCTCAATC
This sequence comes from Picea mariana, assembly GCA_032191745.1. NCBI lineage: Eukaryota > Viridiplantae > Streptophyta > Pinopsida > Pinales > Pinaceae > Picea > Picea mariana. The sequence continues at coordinate 168,761 of JASDQU010737694.1, read as the reverse complement.
CAAACAAACTACCATATAAATCTCAAAACATTGTGGGTATTGCCTTTTGGAATATTGCAAACAAATATGCAGTGCTTGAAAGCCATAACTTGTACTTGAATGAAACAATCTTGTGTCTAACTTTATCAATAAGTACAAACAATAGTAAATACTATGAAACACTTTTCACTCTACAACTTCAAAAGTTTAAGTGAACAATTTTAGGAAGACTTTACAATCTAAACATCTAGTAACATCAAACACCATGTGGTTCATAAATATATTCTAAAATATTTCACAATTGAAACCTCACCTAGAGACTCTTTTTCTTTTATGGAATGCATTGAATATACTCTAATTTGAGCTCATTAGGATTTGTCATAATGAGAGATTAATGAGGTTTTGATATCCAATTTTGAGATAAGTGAGATATTCATAAAACATATGGTTGTTGATGATCCAGGTGGATATTGGTGGCCACCCACCTATTCCAACTAGCTTATTTTGGAAGTTTTCATGTCAGCACATCTTTTTGTACTTCCAGGGCCGTTTTAGGGCCCTAAACAATGTTTTTTTTACTTTCCACAGTCAAACTGTAGACGAATTCAGAGTTTGACAACATAATGTGTAGTTATCGAGAAGACCTTTCCAACGGGATATCACCCACCTAAAATAGAGGTCGTATGCAAAATTTACGACCCCAGGAAGTTGAGGTACCAACTTACCCATAGGAGCACACATAACTTTTGGCGTTTCATCTCCTAGGGTAAGGTTTTTGGATGTCTAGGATTTTGACATTCATGAATAATGTTAAAAGAGCCTTTGGAGCCTCATTGTAATCATTTCTTCTCATACAGATGCGCGTAGTAGCCACATCTCTTCTCAAAGATAACTACCACCATTCGAGCAAGTTGTTTTAGTTCTGCAGTTTTACAGTTTCATCCTAATTCATTTATTCAATAGAAGTTATTGTTCATTATATATCTGTTGTTATTCCCCGTATCTCTGTGTTATTGTATTCGGTCTGTTATTCATTTCGTCCCGCTCATAAATTCAGATCAGTGGTATCAGAGCAGTATGCTTTTCATTTATTTTTCTTCGTGCATGTTTCCAACAAGATCTGGGTACAAGAAGTTGGGAATTGAACTAGTCAATCCTTTGCAAGATCGGCCATGCTGAGCCTGAAAACAAACCATGGGGGATGAGAAGAAAGATGATGGAGTAGGATATCCTTTTAAAATGTTGCTCGAAGAATCCCTTGCATGATAAAGGAATGAAATGATAGACAACTTTGCATAGCTCCTTTGGTGGCTACCCACAGGAGACACATCTTAATCAAGAAGCTATGCAAACCCCTTCAAGGTACAAGTAAATTTTGATATTCCATTATTTGAAGGACCGATAGATGCAAATGCTGTAGATAAATGGTTGAATCTGCTAGACGAGTATTTTTCGGTCCACAATTTTTCTGACAGGGAAAGGATTACTTTTGCACTCCTCAAGGTTGTCCCCCATGTTAAGGATTGGTGGGATACTTACTCCAAGAAAAGGTCCATAGAGTAATATGAAATATTTGTGGTGTCCCCCACATGGGATTCCTTCAGGGATTCCATTAAAGAACAATACTACCCTGTTAGAAGCTACGAGGACCAATACACAAGATGGAGCACGCTGCGTTAGGAAAGGGACTAGACAATACCATATTTCACCAATATTTTCCATACTCTATGCACCAAATTGGGTATCAAAGACTCTGAACGACATATGGTGCTCAAATACCTCGACTATCTACATAGATACATTCAAACATAAATGGATTTTCTAGACATCACATCATTAGGTGTGGCTTATAGATATGCTTTCAAGATCGAGCATAAATTTAAGCAAAAGAGGTGAGACTTTGTATATCCAAACTCCTCACATCCAAAGGAGGGAAAAGGTGGCCCCAACCCACAAAACAAGGAACAGGGAAAAGATGGCTGCTCTCATGACAACCAGTCCAAGCCGCAATCCAAGAAGGGTAATGAGAAGTCGAAGAAGGACACATGAAAATGGTGTGAATACCATAAAATCCCTTGGCACAACATCGAAGAATGTCGCTCCAAGAAGTCACTGGTGGTTGAGTTGAAATCTTCTGAGTCAGAGGTAGATTCTGACTCTGAATCAAATCCAGAAAGTGGGAAGCGGATCATCGATGCCGAACCCATTTCCATTGTCGCTACCACCAAAGTCCAACCAAGCAAACTAGAAGAACCAGAGGAAGGGGAACACCTCTTTCACTCACAAATGTGGGTAAAGGGGACTTCACTACATTTCATTGTCAGTAGTGAAAGTCAGAAGAACTTGATTTCAGTAGAGGTCGTCAAGCAGCTTGACCTGTCGATAACACCGCACCCGTAACCCTACACTATCAACTAACTTCGCCAAGGACGAGATCTTTGTGTCAGGCAACAATGTCGTCTTCCCTACAACATTAAGCCCTTCAAAGACGAGGTATTGTGTGATATTGCTCACCTTGAAGTTTGTGATGTTCTTTTAGGCCAACCATATTTGTGGAAGTGGCCTGATATGTATGAGTCTAGACCCCGTAGTGTTATTATTACTTTGGGTAGAAAATTGTACAGGATACCAGAGGTAGCATCGCCTACCACTATTTCTTTAATCTCTTCTAAGTAATGCAGTAAGGTCATTTCATAGACTAGGAAGTTTGTTTTCTTTGTGATCTGTGCTCACAGTAAGTAGAAGTTCGTCACCACATCCATGAACTCTACACAGAGCCTCTCTTTGTAGCAGAAGCAAGTGGACGAGATTGTGGAAGAGTACAAAGACATCTTCTCCTCACCCACCAAGGTACTAACGCACTCCAAGTCAAGCATCCAATGGATATAACCCCCAGTGCACCACTCCCTAATGGACTAGTGTTTCATCTCTCGCTGATGGAAAATGACGAAATCAAGTGCTAGATCCAAGAGTTGCTTCAAAAGGGGCACATTTGACCCAACTCCTCCCCTTGTGGAAGCCCGATTGTGTTTTTGCAGAAGAAATACGTGACCTGAAGGCTCTGCATTGATTACATAGCATTAAACAAAATCACATTAAGGAATCGGTACCCAATTCCTCGGATTGATGACCTTCTTGACCAACTCAAGGGGGAAAAGTTCTTCAACAAGATTGACCTAAAGTCTGGCTACCACCAGCTTCCCATCGAACCCACTCATGTATGGAAGACAACTTTCAAATCTAAAGAAGGTGTCTTCAAATGGATGGTCATGCCCTTTGGCTTAACAAATGCACCAACAACTTTCATGAGATTGATGGATGATGTATTGAGACATTTCACCAACTCTTTTGTGGTGGTATATCTGGATGACATCCTCATCTTCAGCAGAACTTGAGAGGAGCACATGCAACATGTTGAAACAAAGTTTATTTTTTCTTCTCTATACCCAAATATCAATCATTTTTTAGTTATGGAGCCACCCATAGTTTTAAAAAGGAGTCAAAAGTCTTTCGAGAATTTCGGTTTTCGAGTTTCGGCTATTCATGAAGTATGAATTTTAAAGAACAACTCCAAAGTCCCGATACCGAAGTCCCGAAAAGCGATCGTTTAATTTTTTTTTAAGGAATAATTAAAAATGTTTAAACGACATTCTAAGCCTTTCACATTTTCCTTTTCGACCATCTCGACTTAAACAACAGTTCAAAATCTCGATGCGCCTTTCACGAAACCCCTTTTTTAATTGTGATTAACTAATTTTTAAACATACTTAACAAATCGTTAATCAATCGCATTTCAGGAAAACAAAGAGCTATTATTCTTTTGCATTTATAAAACCCCGAACCCTGAAATCCCGAAAGTATTGAGCGCTTAAGTATAATTAACTTAACATTAAAACGAGTTTAATGATATTAAATGACCTTTCACATTTCTCTATTCGGGAGTTTTCGAAGACATTCCTTCCGAAATCTCATTTGTGAATTTCTGATATGTGGCAATATCTATAACAGATTAATGGAGATATTTTTAATGTAAAGTGCGTATCTCCAGGTGTACCACCCCCATTAAAGCATTTAAGTTTTATCGCTTGTATCAGTACGCTCAATTTAAGACAAGTTAAGGGTTAATAAAGGTTTTTTTATTTCAAATTTCATTCTTACTTTTAGAATAGAAGCGAGTTACATTCAAAGGAGATTACGCATTTCCTCTCTGTAACAGGTTTTCAATTTTTTGCAAAAACACCATGGGGCCCAGAAAAGCGCCTAAGAAGTGTGAGGAGGCAGGTGAAAGCTCAAATCCAAATGGAGATGTTATATCCGATACTACGCCATAGATTGTGGATTCCATCAAGTCCTGGAGACAGATTTTTGAAACCTTAGATTATGAGATTAGGAATTGCCCCAACGATTTCGGGAACGAAAGGATTGAAAATAAACTCAGAGATATAACAGAGTCTGAGCTTCATAAGATAGCCACATGGCCAAGACTCATGCCTTACAATGACATGATAAGCTGGGCTTTAGAGAATGCTGACATTCAGACAAGGAGCATTCTAAATAGCCAAAGGGTCGTCGTCAACTCGTCTAGACCGGAGCAAATCCAAGAAATGTATAAATTGTCCCCTACTTCTAAATACGTTTATAACATTGAGTTCGTACAAGAATTTCAAAGAAAAGAGCATACAGAGTTTGATCAAACATACCCAGGTATAATCAAAGAATGGTGGGGAATCCCAGCAAAATTTAGAGCTGATACCCATGGCATCTATGCCACAGCTCTGTTAAACGAATACATGGTTTATATAGCTCTGATGCTATGTAGAAATTTTGGGAAGAAAATCCCTACCCATTTACCTGCAGAATGGGTGCCACTTTTACTCGAAGTAGCCGAGGGTTATAGTTTCAACTAGGGTACAATTTTATCAGATAATCTAGCTAAGGATATTACAGAGTACCAAACGGAAAAATCAAAAGGTCGACCTATATCTTTTTACATGTCTGCATATATTATGGATGTTATCTGTTACATGAATCCATTCCCCTTAATGAATTGGAGATGGAACCCAACCTGTATTGAACCCATTCATGTTTATCACTCCAAACTATGGGAGGAGAATGTTAAAGATTTCTTTTACGAAATCTGTCACTACGTAGTGATACCTATGCACCAAATTTTATATGGATACCCACCCCTTCAGATTTCATAGAAATTCATGGAGAACCTCAAAACAGTTTTTGATTGGTTTATCGAGGAGAATTTCTCTTATGTCAGAGTCTTCAGTTGTTCAATTCCTCCTCACGCACTTCCAAAGTTCCTTCCTGATAGACTAGTGTGTAGGGAGGTGGCATACCAGATAATAATAGGGGGCATTGGTACAGAGTTTAAAGCATCTCAGAAGAAATTTTGGCCAGTTTTTCCTGCGCAGATTGGCAAGTTTTCTTTGCTTAATCTTTGCCATTCTAAAGTGGAAGCCGCAACATTAGAAGACATTAATCTGGTAGATCTTGAACTCAGAAAGCAAAACCCATACAAAATTGTGGGAAATCATCTAACTCAGTGAAACATGAAAACATTTGAGCATGAAGCCTCCCCTTGTGATGATACATTCAAAGGAGCCATAACATATGAGGAGATATTAGAGAGAGTCCAGGCGTTACCCCCTGACTCATAGACCAACTTTCTTGCTTTCCAGAATCATAGACGAAGTGGGTTGCCAAAAATATTACAGGGAGAAACGGTAACCTCTCCTCCAGAACAGGGAAGCATACCTCCATGTTTCAAGCCAAAGTTTGCTGGTGAGAAGATTGCGGAAGAAAATCCAAAGAAGACTGAAGCGTCTTCACAAAAGGAAGAAGCTCCACAAACAGAAACACCTCCAAATTCGAGTCAAACGAATCCTCCTTTATTATCAACTATTCCTACTGATATCCCTAAAATAGCAGGAGAAAATCAATCTACAGAGTTGGGTAGCCCTATTTCATCATTGACTCCTTTATAGTCAACTTTTGGGACTCCTCATTAGAAGTCATATATGTAAGTGACCTTACTCCCATTTCTAGAGAAGAGATACCTTCCTCTGATTACTTTTTCAGTAAGAAGAGGAAAGCAGTAGTGAAAAAGGAAATGCATTTGAAAGGAGACACAATGGTAAAGAAACACAGAGTACTCGTAGACGGGCATAACCTAGAAGAGGAATATTTCACCACAGAGGTAGCAGGCTCTATGGGAGCTTTGGAAATGACAAATCTATTTTCAGTTGACAAACTAAAACCAAGGTTGAAGTAGAAGGATCAAATGATAGCCCAACTACAAGGTAAAATAAAAAATACTGAAAGAAATATCAGAGAGGAGATAAACCAAGGGATAGAACAAGCTAGAGCCGTTGACGAACAAGAAATCTAGCTGCTCAGGTCTAGCTCAGATGAGATCTATAAGAAGTTGCAAAACAATCAAGGGCAGGTGATCCAACAGGAAGAATTAGTGAGACAGTTGCATAATAGGTTAAATTCTATTCAAAATCAGGTGATAGATTTAAAAGATTTTCAAGCCCAGGCACTGGATGTGCATATAAATATAGAAGCAGAGAAACAAAGATTGATTTCTAAAGTAGAGGTTGTTCAGAACTATTTCCAAGAAGTAAGTCAATATTTCGATAACATTGTTTTGAAAGAAAAAGAGGCTAAAGCAACCCGGGCTACTTTTCAAAAGGTAGTGGTACTTTCGGCAAAAGAAGAGGTATCAAAAACTCCAAGACTGTCTGTCACAAAGCAGATCAGAGGTGATATCATGCTTAAATTATGGGATGCCAACATAGCCGAAAGCAAGAAAATGGCCAAGGAAGTCAAGGATGATTGCGAAAAAACTTTCGATTTGTTGGACAAAAGATCGTTAGGCATTGGAGAAGACAATTGTCATGGGATACTAGGATAGATCAATATTGTAAAACATCAACTGAAATTTAAGGAGAACTTCAATGAAATTCAAGTTGAAATTTTGCAATTAAAAGAAATTGATGTTACCCAAATAGACAAGTGGCTGGTGAAGCCAAATTTAAAATTGCAATCAATTAAGTTTGATGACAAAATGAATGAAGACTGACTTCCGAAATTTCAGAAGAAACTTTATCTATTCGAGGCAAAGGATATACCAGAGCCTCCTAGATATTTTGTGCATTTTCTAGAAAAATGTATTGAATGTCTCGAACCAAAAGAAGGAGAAACTTCGAAGAAGCAATGGAGTATCATATTGTAGGCTTATATTATCAAAATGACGGGGAAATAAAAGATAACCATGAAAACAGTTCAAGTTTGCAATTTTGTAACCATTATCCCCTAGGAGTTAGGAAATCACCAACTGTCAAGGATTGGTGACTTTGTATACATACGATTTCATAAGATTGAGAAAGGGATTTTTTTGCGGCTGATTGTACTAGAGAAGTTTTTCATTTACAATGATTAATGAAAATACAAACGGAGATTCCAGATTCTGTCAACCCTGAGTTATGTGTTCCTCTTTAACTTTCATTTTCAATAGCTTTCCCTTATATATCTTTGATGAATGCCCAACTGAAATTTAGTACAACATCTACTGTGGTTTAGAGTTATTTGGTTATCTAATTGTTTACAGTTTTTCCTCTGTGCTTGCTATTAGTAGGTTCAAGACCTATAGATTATTCAGGTTACTATATTTTTATGCTTCATTAGAGATCTCTTGTCTTTCATCTTCCTCTGTTGCAAAATGAGATTCCTCCATGATTGATCCGTCATTTTGTTTAAGCAAATTTATGTTTTTCTCCCATCACTTTCATGATTTTCAAATTTAACTTAGGAACAGGAAACGGCCTCTGAAATTATTATGTTATTAATTTAAGTTTGGGATTTTTCTCTTATAATCTAAAACATAAATAGAAAACCCTGAAAAAAAAGTAATATATATTTTAACCTTTATCCCTCATGACTGTACCTGTTACAATACAACCCAATATAGAGCCCAACCTTTCATATCAAACTAGCATTGCTTTAAATTTATTTAACACCATCTTACAGACAACAAGCACCCGGGTGGAATTAGAATGTTCACGGGCAACAATTGAAAGGGATATAAGCATCCAGGAGCAATGGGAATCTAGACATAGACATTTAAGAAACCAGCCATGGCTTTTCTCTTAATAATTGACACTTTTACACCTTAAATCTCTCTACCTTTTTTTGGATGCCTTGACAGTATACTTTAGAGCCTTAAAGTATAAACTCAGTCACAACACAACATATTCAATAGGTTTTGGGCACTCTGCTGTAGCACAAGCTATATGCCAACTTGGAAAAATGCTCCTTTGTCATGAACAAGGTCCAATACTTGGGTTACATTGTTGATGAGCATGGGGTACATGTGGATCCATCTAAGATCCAAGTCATTCGTGACTGGTGAGCCCCGACCACACTAATAGAGCTTCATAGCTTCTTGGGACTTGTTAACTTCTACCGAAGGTTCATGTTGGGATTCTCCCATATTGCATGGGCCCTCAACCAACTAACCAAGGGTGGTTGCAAGGAAAAGTTCTCATAAGGGAAGTCACAAAAACAAACATTTAATGATTTGAAGCATCGCTTGTGCTCAACTCCAATACTCTCCTTACCTGATATGAAACAACCATTCGAGATTGAGACTAATGCCTATGACTATGCTATAGGTGCAATCCTCTCTCAGTATGGTCATCTAGTAGCATACCATAGTGAGACACTCAGATACTGTCCGAAAATACCCCACCTATGAAAAAKAAATGTATTCCATTGTGCAAGCCTATCGTCAATGGAAGAATTACATTCTGGGAAAGGAGAAAATCATCCACATCGATCACAAGCCTCTGCAGTTCACACAGACATAGGGGAAGTTGAAGAATGACTRCCATCAAAAGTTGTCCACATACTTACAACAATTCCATCTCAACGTCAAGTATAAGACATGGAGCATAAATCGTGTCACTGACCACCTCAGTTGCCCTCCCTTTGTTTCAATCAAAAAAATGCTCCATTCCTTTATTAGCATGACTCTGAATTTTCCACCACCTATSAGCTCTTGGATACATGAGCGAATGCCACCGATTTTCAAATCTAGGATGGACTGTTATGCAATCTGGGCCACCTCTGTGTTCCCACAAGTGAGCGTGTAAATATGATTTGGTGATCCAGGTGGATATACATGGTCACCCACCTATTCCATGGACTCGAAAAATAGTTTTCCATCTTGGCAGTTTTTTGGGTTCCAAACTTCCGGGGCCGTTTTGAGGCCCTAAACAATGTTTTTTGGTGATTTGGGGCCCAGGTGACTGCTAAAGGCACTTACATAAGCTAGTCAAAAATTGTTCTTCTCAGTTAGACCTTTCCAACGATGTATCGAGCGCCCCAAACAGATATCGTATGAAAAAGTTACGCCCCCGGGAAGTTGATGTATTAACTACCCCCATCGGGGCCCGAAAACCTTTTGGATTTTCATCTTTCGGGGTTAGGGTTTTGGATTTTACTTATGTTAAAAAGGCCTTTGGAGCCTCATTGTAAAAATCATCTTCTGGCGAATGAGAGTAGCCATCACATCTCTTCTCAGAGATAAGCTACCACCATTCTAGCAAGTCTTTCTCTATGTATTTTTACAGTTCTGTACATTTCGCACATTAATAGAAATTGTGTATTACTGTATATCTTTTCCTCTGGTTATATTTCCGATATATATTTTTTATATTATTTTTGCTATTTCAATATCTCTATATATTTTTGTGTTATATCTCTGCTCTCATTTCGTGCCGAAAATAATCTAGATCAGTGGTATCAAAGCAGGTTGCTCTTGATCATTTTTCAGTGCATGTCCCCGATGAGGTATGAATATAGCAAGTTGGGTATCAAGCTTGTCTCTCTTGAGGACAATCTCTCTTGCACACCCAAGAAACCCTCAATGGTGGAAGAAAAGAAAAATGACAGAGCAAACGATTCTATCAATCTGTTGCTTGAGCAAGCTCTCATGCGACAGAGGGACGAAATGATGGATAATTTTTCCCACATCGTTCAATGCCTGTCGATAGAATCAGGCACATATTCATCAAGCAATGAATTTGGAGGCACCTCGCCTTTCAAGGTACATGTCAATTTTGATATTCCTATATTTGAAGGTCAGATAGATGCAGATGCCCTAGACAAATGGTTAAATCTGTTAGAAGGTTATTTCTATGTTCACAATTTTTTCGATAGAGAAAAGATCATCTTCATGCTCCTTAAGGCTCTCCCCCATGTCAAACATTGGCTGGAAACTTACTGGGAGAAAATTTCCACAGAGGAGTCTGGAATATATGGGGCCAAGCTCACTTGGCATTTTTTTGTGGATGCAGTAAAGGAACAGTATTACCCTGTTGGTAACTATGAGGACCAATACATGAGATGGACCACACTACGGCAAGAGAGGGGCCAATAAGTTCCGAAGTTCACCAATACCTTCCATACCTTGCGAACCAATATGGGTATCAAAGACTCCAAACGACATTTGGTTTTGAAATACCGTGGGGCTCTACACAGATACATCCAAATTAAAATGGATTTTCTGGACATCTCATCACTCAGTGTTGCTTATCGATATGCTGTTAAATCGAGCAAAAATTTAAGCACTAGAACAAATGGGAGTTCAGGTATGCAAATCTGCAACAACCAAAGTATGATAAAGACGACCCTAACAAAAAGTCTCTCGAAAACCAGTCCAAGCCACAGGAAAATAAGGGTCACGGGAAGACAAAGAAAGACACCGAAAAATGGTACAATTTCCACAAAATACCTTGGAACAACACCAATGAATGTTGCTCAAAACAGTCATTGGTGGCCGAGATCAAAGACAAGGATCCAAAACCTGATTCATAATCTGATTCTAGAAATACTGGTAAAATACATATCATCGATGTAGACCCCACTGCTATTGTTGCGACCGCAACAATTCAACTATAAGAACCAACATATATAGAAGAGGGGGAGCACCTTTTTCATTCACAGATGTGGGTGAAGGGGACCCTGCTACATTTTATTGTTTATAGCAGAAGCCAAAAGAACCTCATCTAAAGAGAGGTCGTCAAATAGTTGGGATTGTTGAAAACACCACACCTGCAACCATACAATATCGGGTGGCTTTGCCAGGGATGAGATCTTCGTGTCAGCCATCAATGTCAATTGTCATATGGCATCCAACCCTTCAAGGATGAGGTATTATGTAATAATTCCCCACTAGATGTCTATGATTTTCTCTTGGGCCAACCATATATGTGGAAGAGCCATGCTATCTATGACTCTCGACCCCGTAGTGTCATTGTTACTCTGGGGGGTCATCTCTATAGGACACCAGAGATAGTTCTGACTACTGTTCCACCTAAACAATGTCGCAAGGTAGTATCTCATACTACAAAATTCAGCTTCTTCACAATCTGTTCAAAAGGTGAACATAAGGATATTGCAACCACTACAGCCTCAGCCCAAACACCTTCTATCCAACATAAGCAGGTCAAAAACACTGCAACAAAGTGCAAAGATTCCTTCTGCACACAGGAATCTCATGTATCCGGACCAATTGAACAGATTCAAACCCTCTAGCAATAGGTTCGTGACATCCTTCCATAAACCGAGAAGCGCGACGTCTCCATCAAGGCTAGCAACTCACCAAGATTCAGATTCAACAAACGCTTCCCCCTCTCCCTTGGGAACTCAACGCAATGGATACCATTACTTCCTAAGGAGGGAGGATTGATCCAGGTGGGTATTTGTGGCCACCCACCTATTCCATGGGCTCGAAAAACAATTTTCCATCTTAGCATTTTTTTGGGTTCCAAACTTTCGAGGCTGTTTTGAGGCCCTAAACAAAGTTTTTTGGGGATTTGGGGCCCAGGTGACTGCCTAAGGCACTAATTTGGGCCAGTCGAAAATCGTTCTTATCGGTTAGACCTTTCCAACGACGTATTGAGCACCTCAAACAGAGATCGTATGCAAAATTTATGCCCCTGAGAGGTTGACGTATCAACTACCCCCATCGGGGCCCGCAAACCTTTTGTCTTTTCATCTTCCGGGGTTAGGGTTTTGKATTTTACTTGTGTTAAAAATGCCTTTAGAGCCTCATTGTAACAATCATCTTCTGGCGAATGAGAGTATCCATCAAATCTGTTCTCAGAGATAAGTTKCCACCATTCTAGCGAGTCTTTCACTCTGTATTTTTACGGTTTTGTACATTTCACAAATTTATAGAAATTGTGTATTAATGTATATCTTTGCCTTTGGTTGTATTTTTGATATATCTTTGTTATATTATTGTTTCTCTTTCAATATCTATGTATATTTCTGTTTTATATATCCACTCTCATTTCGTGTCGAAAATAATCCAAATCATTTGGGAGGCTCACTACAACCGGATGGCAGGACATTTTGGCATGGAGAAAACTGTGGCCTTTCTACAAAAACATTTTTGTTGGCCAAAAATTAGACAAGACGTCAAGAAGTATATTAGATCTTTCATTGCATGTGCAATTTCCAATCCATATATTAAGAAGAAAGGTTTATACACCCCTCTTCTTACTCCTGAGAGGCCTTGGTAATCCATCTCGATGGATTACATGTCTGACCTTCCATCCACCAAGCACAACAATGATTATGTATTTGTGGTGGTTGATCAGTTTTCGAAGATGCCCATTATCACATCTTGGAAGAAGAGCATCACATCGACATATACTACCAATATCTTCTTCGAATGGGTGTGGGGCCATTTTGGGATACCACAGACCATCACCTCAAATCGGGACAACATGTTCCTCAACACATTTTGGTCGAGTCTCTGTTCACTGTTGGACACCAAGATCACTAAACCCATTGCTTTCCACCCCCAAACTGATGACCAAACAAAGGTCGTCAATGAGATGATTGTGCACATCCTTCACATGTATAATTTGAAGCATCCATGTACATGGGATGATATTCTTCCCTATGTTCAACACAACTACAATAGGGCTTTCCATAGCTCCACCGACCATAGCCCATTTTAGGTGGGGCTGAGATTCCAACCCTTGGGTCCCATTGATGTGACACTACCTCTTGCAACCACACAGAAAGAATCTTCCCATGTTTAGTCTGAGGCTGACAAAGCCACCAGATTCATTGAGTGGATTCAACACATCCGCCAACAGGTCCATGAGATTTTTCAGAAAGCCAATGCTAAGTACAAGCAGTTCCATGATCAACACTAGGTACCGCACCAGTTTCAGGTGGGAGACAACGTCTGGTTACATTTACAGAAAGAGTGCCTTACATGGCCCCATCAAAAGCTCCGCCCACTTCGATATGGGCCTTATACTATCACCAAGTTTGTGGGTAGAAATTATTTTGAGCTCAACACTCTACCCTTCCTTGGCTTGCACCCAGTGTTCAATGTGGACCTACTTTGGCCATATTTTCCACCATTTTTGGACACCTCAAAGATCACAGAAAATTTGACACCAACAGAGCTCAACCCGACTACATGGAACATGCATCCACTGATCAGATAGTGGACACACAGGTCAAGGGCACTCGCGAGTAGAGGATCCAAATTTATCGGGTTGTCAAGGCAGGGCAACTCCTACACCAAGGCAAGTGGCTCACCCGAGGCCAAATTCAACATAAGTTTTCTCACCTGATGGGGGAACTCAATGCAATGGAGACCATTTCTTCCTAAGGGGGGAGGAATTATCCATGTGAATATTTGTGGCCACCCACCTATTCCAACTGAATTATTTTGGAAGTTTTCATGTCAACAAATCTTTATGTACTTCCAATGCTATTTTGGGGCCCTAAACAATGTTTTTTTGGCTTGCCACAATCAAACAATAGACATAGTCAGAGTTTGATTCCATAATGTGTATTTCTTGAGAATACCTTTCCAACGGGCTATAACGCACCTAAAATAGAGGTCGTATGCAAAAGTTATGACCTCGGGAAGTTGAGGTACCAACTTACCCATAGGGGCCACATAAATTTTGGTGTTTCATCTCCTAGGGTTAGGTTTTTGGATGTCTAGGTTTTGGCATTCATGATTAATGTTAAATGGGCCTTTGGAGCCTCATTGTAATCATTTCTGCTCAGACGGATGCGCATAGCAGCCACATTTCTTCTCAGAGATAGCTACCACCATTCGAGCAAGTTGTTTCAGTTCTACAATTTTACAGTTTCAACCTATTTCATTTATTCAATAGAAGTTATTGTTCACTGGATATCTGTTGTTGTTCCCTGTATCTTTGTGTTATTGTATTTAGTCTGCTATTCATTTCATTCTGCTCATAAATTCAGATCATTTGAAAAATATGAAACCGTGTTGTGGAAAATAGGTCATTTTCTTATTATAGCTATGATTAAGTACCACAATATAAATTAGATTCATAATTTTCATGAAAATCTTCATTGGCACAACTATAAAAAAACAAATTTCATACATTACCAAACACAATCTCCCTAAAATATTATTTCAACAACTACTTACAACTAGTTATTAATAGATGCACCAAGAGAAATTGTTGCAAAACAAATCATTGAAAAACAAGGGTTCACTTGAAAGAACATTTTTTCATGTACTTTTGTAGTTTCTCAAGATCAACTACTTGGGAAAGCTTCTTGAGGAAGTTTTACAATTTGACGCAATGTGCATTACTATGATTAGGAGATTCAATATAGTGTTGGAAATATTGTTGTCATTGATTTCAAAGACAAGGGGATCCTAGAAATGTCCAAGATAAATATTACAAGCCTACATATGTCCAAGAAAAATATTGCAATATGGAGATTGTTGAAAGTATTACTTTTGGATTTTTGATGGTTAGTTTGGATACCCTATCTTTGAAGGAATTTTTACCCTAGATAGTACATACCTATCTTAAATGGGAGAAAATTTTATATGGTTGGAAATATTATTTTGAGAATTTTCCAATGGTATATGGCATTCCCTCTAATTCCCTAGGATTGAGGAGATATGAATTTTTTCATTCGACAACCCAGCCAAAAAATTGAGGTCAAATAAGTTAGTCTTTACAGGTGGGCCTAGAAAGTGGGGAGAAAATTACTATAAATACATAATAGATGTGTGCATTTTTAGATTAATCAAGCAAGATATTAAGTCTGAGGTGCATATAAGTGATCCGAGGTGCACTAAATGTGCTGGGGTGTCTTTCTGGGATCTAAAGGAGTGCAAGAGAAGTCTAAGGGATTTTCTTGAGGTATTTCTTATTCTCAAGGTGCACTATGAAGGACTGAAGGTTTGTGATGCTGTCATGTACACTGTTTTGAGGTTGTGATGTTGCCATCAATGGATGTTTCCATCAATGGATGTTTTTGTTAGTGGATGTTACCGTCAGTGGATGTTTTTGTTAGTGATTACATTATGGGAATGACGCTATGAGGTTTTCTACGTTTGAAGGAAATTTTGTGGAATGAAGCATGCAGATGAAGTTAGAAGTACTCTGTGTATGAAGATATTGGATGGGTGTCTACACATATCTTATTGAGTTGGTGCTCAGTTGAGGAGATTGGTGTTTATAGTAAGTTGGTGCCTACATCTTGTTGAGTTGGTGCTCATTTAAGGAGATTTGTGTCTCTAGTGGGTTGGTGCCTAATATATTTGTATCAATAGTTTGGTACCTACAAACATTTATAAAGATAAAATTTTGTGGTTTTATCTCACAAGGGTTTCCATGTTAAACTCGGTGCATTGTGATTCGAGTTTATATGTGATTATTGTTTCTCATATAATGAATGATTGATGAATTGTTAAATAAAGTAAAAAGTATCGTATACTGATTCACCCCCCCCCCTTTCTAAGTATAAGCATAAGTTCAACAATTGGAATGAGAGCGCGTTCCGTCAGAAATAGTCTAATCGTTGTAATGTAGATATGAGGAACACACATGGCTAGTCAAGAAGGTTTCTTCACAAACAAGGGTCCATTGTTTGGCAGAACAAACTATGCATTCTGGAGTGTAAGGATGTAGACTTATCTAATGGATCTTGGTTTTGATATTTGGAAATTAGTTGTGAATAGTTATATATCCCCAACAACTCCACCAATAGATGTGGCCAAGAAGAATCCTAGTGAGCATAATGCAAAATCCATGAATGTTATATTGAGTGGTCTATCATAATTATAATTTGTCAAGGTGATGCATTGTAAATCGACAAAAGATATTTGGGAAAAAATTCAAAACATCTATGAAGGTGATGAAAAGGTGAAGAAGGAAAAGATCCAAACTCATAGAAGACAATTCAAGAGTTTGAAAACGGGAGACGAATAAAATATTGCAACCTATTTTCTTCGAGTTGATGAAATTGTCAACACCAACAGAGGACTTGGTGAGGAGATTGAAGAATTAGTGATTGTGCAAACGACGCTCATGTCTCTCCACTTAATATTTGATGCGAAGGTATGTTCCATTGAAGAAATGAAGGATTTGGAGAAACTAATGATGGATGAGCTGCATGGGATTCTCACTGCATATGAGATGAGGAAAGAAAACTAAAAACCAACACAGAAGAAAAACAACTTTCAAAGAATCAAAGAAGACAAAAGGACACAAATTCCATGATTGTTCCATCCATGAATCATATATAGAAGAAGCACAATTTGTGAGAAAGCTAAAAAGAGGATCTGACAAACACAAAGGTAATATACCCTTCATATGTTTTAATTTTGGTAGAGTAGAGAATTTTGTTGCTAAATGTCCATATGCAAAAAGGGAAGACAACAGTGATCAGGACAATAATTTAAAACATGAACATAACAGTAGAAGCAAATTTTATAGACAAAAAATATGGAAATATACTAAGAAGAAGAGATTTTACTCTAGAGAGGATAGTAGCTTGTCTGAAGAAAGTGGTGGTTATGTTTTTTATATTGACAAAGAATAATTTCTCTTCATGGCCATGGATACAAAGTCTATTGATAAATAAAGTGAATAAAATAAGAAGGAAAAATCAAAAGAAGAAGAAGAAGACATTGATGGAGAAGTGAGTCTTGAAGCATAACTCATTAGTGCCTTAGAAGAAATAGACAGACTACGGGAAAATAATAGAAAACAAAAAGAGAAATTGAAGAAATATGACGAGGAGGATCATGATCTTGAAGAAACAAAAATGATATTTTTCATCCCGAAGACTCAACTAGAAGAGGGAAAAAGGATAAAAKAAGTGGTGATAAGAAAACTACAAAAAAAAGGAAGAAAATTGCAAGAAGCTAGAAGCTGAAATAGTTTCCTTAAGAAAGGAAATCGAGAAAACAATTGATCAATTGAACATAAGTTTGAAGTTTTTAAAGAGTACTAAAATATTAGATAATATTATTAATTTCCAAAGGTCACCATTCACCAAAACAGGTCTTGGCTACGATGAAAAAAAAAAGACCGCTGAGGGAGATGCTATCACTAAGGCCACAAAGACATCATAAAAGGAAAATGAAGAAAAACATAAAAGCTATGCTAATATTCTCAAAGGCTCCATCAGTAATGAAAGTAGCAGCAGGAAAGGAAATGATGACCCACATAAATTTGATTCTACCCACAAGAATGAGTTCAGAAGAATTGTTCCACCAAGAATACCTTTCACAAACTGGTACCAAAATCTCTTTCTTGGCTATATTTTTTCTTACAATAACTTTGGTCATAAAGAAATAGATTTCAAATCTTATGCATGAAGTGATCATGTGAGACATGGAAAAAAAGGTTCTTATAAAACTGCCAGGAATGATTATGTGAGAAAAAAAACTAGAAGTTCTCATGGGTTTGTTGATAAAAACGAAAATTCATTTTCTCCCCTACTATTATGGTAAAGTTCCCCCTGTGGATAGGTGAAACTACCCTTGGATCAATACCCCTCTTGATCCAAGACAAAAGAAAAAAAATGGTGAACTACTTTCCTCTTATACCTGTTTCAACAATTAGAATGAGAAGGAAGAAATGAATGACTCACATTTTACGACGAATGTCCTTGCTGCTCTAGCCTTTGACCTTGATGTCCAAGCTCCTAGGTGAAAGAAAATACTTGCAAAGAATAAAGAGAATCCTCTTTCTTCCAAAATATATTGTTAATTGAAAATAGATCTATCTATGATGAATTAAACAACAATAGACATGCATACACTTGAACGCATAGACATGAGAGGAATAGGTCAAGTTATGTATTAATGGAAAGCCAACAAAGTGGAAGTACTTACAATCTCAATTTTTATGTTGTAGCAGTCCCTCCAAGCTCTCCTTTCCATCCCCTTTGGATCTCACACAATCATAAGTATGATACTCTTAATTCTCCTCTTCTCTTGAATGTCTCAAGATCATGGCCTTCATTATATAGGCTTGGAAGCATCACAACCATATTATAATTTTGAGGAGAGGATGTGGTCAAATTAGGATTTGTCTCAACCAACAAGATTGAGCTTGCCTTGAATAGAGTAAAGTTCGAACCTATCCCTTAACCAACTCATATCTCTTGGAAACAACCTCATAGATCAAGGAAAAATGGTTGTAACAACTTCATCGCCCCCCAATAACTATGCACAGGGCGACTATTGCTCCCTAAGATACTCTAGAGGAGTGATGATTAGGGTTTCATCGCTCTTTGTTTACGGGAAGGGGGCCGATGAAGCTTTTTTAAAGACAAAATTTCAAGGAAAAGGGTAGCATTTCGACCTCCAAATGATTTTTTCTCATCAATCATGTCTAGGGAACATGACAAGTACTCCCACATGATGATAAAGTTACAATATGTAAGTGTGACACTTAGTAGAATGTGATACATAAGTGTGAGACTTAGTAGTGCGACAAATCAACACTTAGTAGAATGTGATACATAAGTGATACATAAGTGAGACAATTAGTAGAATGCGATACATAAGCGCGACACTTAGTACTGTGGGAATTTGGTGTGTAACACCTACTTGATTACAATGTTGAATGTTATATGTGAAGTAACTATGGGCACATATCACATGACTATAGAAGCATCATAATAAAGAAGGAAGAAGATGTTCTTTCCAAACTTAAAGAAGAATGCACAAAGGTGTGGAAAAGGAAGCAAGAAGAACAGAGGAAGGAAGAATGCAGACTTTCACTTTATGCTCAAAATGAAAGGAACCAATGGTACATTAATAGTCGATGTTCAAAACACATCACAGGGGACAAGACCAATTTTCTCACCTTGAAGGAAGGAAAAGGAGGCAGGGTTACTTTTGGAGATAATGGCTCTACAAGGATAGTTGGAAAAGGTATTGTTAGTCTTGATAATGGATAGACTAAGAAATAGAATTCCATAAATGTTGAAGGGATAAAACACAATCTTCTAAGTGTCAGTCAAATGTGTGATCAAGGTTACAACCTCACATTTCATTCTAAAGGGTGTGAGATAAGGAAAGAAACTTTAGGAAGATTAATGGAAAATGCAAATAAAACCTGAAGTGGTGCATACATACTCAATCAAGTCAAAGAATAAAATGTTGTATGGAACAAAATATGGGAGTGATATCCCTATAATTTCTTCAGTAAAGGGAAGCACAAGTTGAGGGGAAGAATCCCTTTTCCATTTATGTCAAAGGGGGAGAACTTGCAGATAGATGAAGATTTGCAGACATAAGGAGAGTTTTAGACAAGGGGAGTATTACATAATTGACTAAGGGTTTCCATCAATGACAAAGGGGGATATAGTTGGAATTATTTTTTTCATTAATTTCAAAGATAGGGGGAGCCTACAAATGTCCAAGATAAATATTACAAGCCTATAGATGTCCAAGACAAACATTGCAAGATGGAGATTGTTGAAAGTATTACTTTTGGATTTTTAATGGTCAGTTTGGATATCATATTTTTGAAGACATTTTTACCCTACATACTTAGCTAAAATATAAAAATTAGTTATATGGTTGGAAATCTTATTCCAAGGCCTTTCCAACGGTATATGGCATTCCCTACAACTCTCTAGGAATGAAGAGATATGATTTTTTTCATCTGATAACCCAACCATAAAATTGAGGTCGGCTAAACCAATATTTATAGGTTAGTCTTGAAAATGGGGACATAATTACTATAAATACATGATATATGTGCACATTTTTAGAGTAACCAAGAAAGAGATCAATTATTAGGTGCACATAAGTGATCTAAGGTGTGCTAAAGTTGTTGGGGTGTATTTATGGGATCTAAAGGTGGACAAAATAAGTCTAAGGGATTTTCTTGAGGTCGTTCTTGTTCTCAATGTGCCCTATGAAAACTGAAGGTCTGTGATGGTATCGTGCGCATTGTTTTTAGGTTGTGATTTTTCCATCAGTGGATGCTTCCGTCAGTGATTATATTTTGGGAATGATGCTATGAGGCTTTCTAGGGTTTGAAGGATTGTTTGTGGAATGAAGCATGAAGGTCAATTCATAAGTACTTAGTGTATGAAGATATTGGATTGGTGTCTACACATAAATTATCAAGTCGGTGTTGAGTTGAAGAGATTGGTGTCTCTAGTAGGTTGGTACCTACATCTTGTTGAGTTGGTGCTCAATTGAGGATATTGGTGTCTCCAATAGGTTGGTTCCTACATATTGCTGAGTTGGTTCTTATTTAAGGAGATTGGTATCTCCATTAGGTTGGTTCCTACAAACATTTATAAATACAATTTTTTTGGGTTTTCTCCTACAAGGGTTTCCATGTTAAACTATGTGCATTGTGATTTGAGTTTATAGGTGAGTATTGTTTATCAACTAATGAATGATTGATGAATTGTTAAATAAAGTAAAAAGTATCATATACTGATTCATCCCCCCTCTCAATATAAGCATAAATTCAACATATCGATATCAGTAGCCATAGGTGTACCAATGTATTCCCAACATTTGGAATAGTGGCAATAGGTGTACCAATCTATATTCATGGAAAGATAAGGTAAGGTAGTTGTAAAAGGAACCCGTAACACTTACCAACTACTAAGTTTATTTATAAATGATACATTATACCACTTTGAAATTCATAAAGACATTTTATCTCAAGTTTCAAGTATTTATTCTTAAGAATTAAATATTGACACATGGTAAGAGTGATAGCCCTTCATTTGCAATGATATGGAATGATCCTCACTTAGTAATTGACAAGTGAATTTTTTTATTTTAAATATATTTTGCAAAGGAATTTAATACTCTTTTACGAAGAGTGAATGGGGTCTTAAAGGGAAATTAAGGATTCAAATTTGATCCTTGCTTCCAACTCTTAAAACAAAATGCCAGAGAAAAAAAAATTCAATAGCCACTTATTTTTACAAAACCCTTAAAATTTCGATTGTAATTCATTAATTCATAATTCATTACATAGATGGATGTATGAAACTATGTAATATTATAAATACATTCAAATTATATCAATAGTGCAAGCCCTTCAAGTGTTATTTTACATATCAAAAAACAAATTTAAAATCATGAACTTAGTTGTTCAAAATATAGTATGCACATGACATTGCTTCAAATAATACCAAAAATTACACACGCCACACAATCCTTCAATGGTGTTTCTCAGTAAGGCCTTGTAATGTTTACATGGAAAATGATTTGGACTATCCCTAACATGGTTGGGCTTAGTGTGGTGTTGGCGGTATATCTATCAAAGAAAGAGGAGGTAAAACCTACATCCTATACAATCCTTTCCACTTTGCTCTCTCCAATATTTCATTTGGACCATGAAAATCAAGTGTGAATGCTAGGAGAGTTGAAAGGAATGAGAGGTGCCGAATATAATTCCTACATTAATCGGTGTGAGAAGCATGTGAAAAAAATAAAATAAATAGTAGTAACAAATAAAGAACACCGAATAATACAACCATTACACAATGAGATTATTTCTAGGGGAAAATCCTCACACTCCAAAGCAATATCAATGTATTATTTAACAAATAACAAGGGTAACATGTAGTATACCTAGG
>JASDQU010737694.1:128089-142994 GCA_032191745.1 Picea mariana | reverse complement strand
AGTTCTTACAACAGGTGTGCACTATGCTCATACATATATCTCAGTTATAACCCAACATGCCCTATCGTTTGTGCCTACAGTGCACACTTAGTTCATTCTTCCTTACTCCTCATACATACCAACTAGAATTTTTGAACTCAGGAACTAGCTCTTCTATTAAGTCCTCCTGACCTACCTCTACCCAAAAACCCATTATATATTTATACACATACATTAGGGCTTAGCTCGTTACATTGTGGACAAAATACCCCAAAAATCCTAACTAATTTCCTCATTTTTTGCACTGACCAACTTCTTTTCCTTCTTCTACTCGCACTTCTCCTGGCCGAATTGTCACACGATTTTCTCCTGCACGGCTCCCAAAAATTGTTCCAAAATGTATTTCTCCAACAAGCCCCAAACACTCACCTATGGCCCTTCCCGATCCACTTCAGTTGCGCTACTTTACTTCCTTTAGTGTTTTTGTGAACTTCTAAAAAATATCCCTGGCATTTATGATCTTTTCCCTTTCTTCTACTTCCCACGTCGATATCTCTTTTGCATATTACGTGGTGATAGGAGTTTGCAACTTCTCTTCACTCTCTTTTACTGCTTGATTCACCTTGCCTTGTATTGCTACAATTTATTTTGTTACCTTGAACACTTCTTCCTGCAATCACTATAGCTTCTTTTCCAACATCTGCTACTCATTTCTGATTTGATTGATCTCCTAGTTTACCTGCCTGTTATCCACTAAGGAATCCATATTTTCCTGTGTTGGTAGAGTGTTCAATGTGTCTTTAATCTTCTGCACCTTTTGATCTAATGCTTTGAGTTTTGTGTTCTATAGTAGCACAATCCATACTTGCGTGTTTTATTCGTAATTCTTTGCGAACTCTTCATCCACACTCTTGATTCTTTCAACTGTTGTCAAAACTATCTTCTCTTTATGTTCTATTTCTGTCGGTGGCATACTCAATTTCTAGTGCGCTTCCAAATAATTAATCTTCATGAAGAAAGCCTGAATGGCTTTGTCGATCTTCGTCACTTTTTACTCTAAAGGGGCGTTTGTCTTCATAAAAAATTATGGAAAACTACTATAGACTCCTTGTACCACCTGTTGCAATATCGTTTTCCTCTGCATATCCTCATGTTGGAATATTGGTTGTTGTAATTGATGTCAACCATAGTCATTGGTTGTAGTCATTGATGTCATCCCTAGCCATTGGATTTTGGACCCCACAGTTGATCGAAGTAGATATACATGAAGGAAATTACACATGCAGATACAACACCCATGGATGGATAGTATAAGTCATTTCACTTCCAGTGGTATGTGGCATGTCATGTGAATCCTCACGATTGAGGAGAAATGAATTTTTGAAGATGACAATGTGAATTGAAGTAGAAACTACATGTCGGCCCTAATGTTAAAAGGAAGTGACATAAAGGGTATAAATACATCTCATTACACATTCATTTTTCAACAGACACAAGTTTATTAATGAACAAGGAGATATAAGTCGAATTTTTGAGGAAATATGAAGTAAATAAGGCTGAATTTCAAGGGAGGATGAAGTTTTTTGGTGATGTGTTCTAAGGTATGTTATTTATAGGTCATCTTACCATTTTTTCTATAACTTTGTTTATAGAACGATTCAAATGGTGAAATTYAGAGGCTATTGAGAAGACATATCTAGGTATCTTCGATAAAAAAATCATCTCTTTATTCACTATAATTTTGAAGATACACTCTATGGAATATAGGGTTTTTGACTAGTCCTGAAGCTAGTCATAAATATGTGTTCCAGGTAAAATAGTCATAACATCTTCATAGAKAATCCAAATTAAGTGAGACAAATTGAATTGGAAAGAGTACGATCTTTAGTTTYCTGTGTATGAATTTCATAATCTGATGTTAAATATTAAGCGCAGGGCATGCTGTACAAGTTCGCTCTCCTAAATAAACTTGAATTGAATAAGGTMTACCRTTTTCTCTATAACTCCTTTTCTGGGAGGATTCAAGGAGTGAAATTTGGAGGAGATTCAGAGAATCCATTGAGTAATATTATATATAAGATCAGAGTATTCTAAGAAGTGAAGAATTGTAGAAGTTGAAGAAGTCTCAGGAAGCATTATCAGGTTCTATGTGATGGTTGGTTGATGGTGATAATTTAATGTAACATTTTATTATCTCTCATATATTCTTGGGTGGAAGGAAGGGGCAAGGATGGAGAGGTCAACCCTCTCTTTTTCTTGGAGGATTGTATCTTCATTTTGGAATTTTATCCATCCCTTTATATTTGGAAGCTGTTGTCAAACAATTGGCTTAGTTTGATGGATAGTTGGTATGGATTGTTGGTTTTCATTGATGTCAACTATTGGAGAGTGATATTGTAGATTGATGTCAACTATTGGAGAGTGATATTGTAGATTGATGTCAACCCTTAGTGATTGATGTAAACCCTTGGAGAAAGTCCGGTAGCGAATTCCGGTAGCACAAAGGTTTGGGAAATGGACAGAAGGTTGTTTCATGTATAATGGTATGAGTTTTAATATATTTGAAGGTAAGACTATTCTATATGTTGATACTGAGAGGGGGGGTGAATCAGTATCAAGTACAATCTAAAAACCTTTTTCAAATTATACTTAAACCATTCAATTATATCCAATGAGCAATGAAAAATATTATAATAGTTACACCAATACACCACAATACACCATGCACAATATATGAGAAATAATCAATAGTTTTTGTTCAAGGGAAGTAATGACTTCCAAAGGTAGATACATCTTCCAAATGTAGAGGGAGGGATAAAACTCCAAGAGGAAGATACAATCCTCCAATATCAAGAGAGAGTTGAACTCTCCATCCTTGCCCCTTCCTTACACCCAAGAATATATGAGAGATAATAAAACTTTACATTAAATCATCACCAAGAACCAATCATCAGATAGAACCTGATAATGCTTCCCGAGACTTCTTCAATTTCTCCAATTCTTCAATTCTTGGAGTACTCTGATCCTGTAGATAATATTACTCAATGTATTCTTTGAAACTCTTCCAATTTTCACTCCTTGAATCCTCCCCAAAAAGAGGTTATAGAAAGAATGGTAGACTTTATTCAATTCTGGTCTATTCAGAAGACCCAACTTGTACAACATGCCCCACGCTTAATATTTAACATCCAATTCTAAAAATCATACACAAGAAACTACATTCTGTATGATTTCCAATGGAAGTGGTCCCACTTCATTTGGATTCTGTATGAATAAGTTATGACTATTTTACCTGGAACACCTTTTTATTGACTAGCTTCAGGACTGGTCACAAACCCTATCTTCCACAGAGTGTATCTCCATAATTATAGTGAATCAAGAGATGAAATTTTTACCAGAGGTACCTTGATATGTCTTCTCAATACCATAGATATTTCACCATCTGAATCGTTCTAGAAAAAAAGTTATACCAAAAATGGTAAGATGACCTGAAAATAACATAACTTAGAACACATCACCAAAAGACTTCATCCTCCCTTGAAATCCGGCCTTCTTTTACTTCTTGTTTCCTTTGAAATTTGACTTGTATCAAAATGAATGTATAATGATGTTTATTTATACCATTTATGTCACTTCATTTTAACATTAGGGCCGACCTGACACTTTCTTATTTTGTAATTCTNTTACTTCTTGTTTCCTTTGAAATTTGACTTGTATCAAAATGAATGTATAATTATGTTTATTTATACCATTTATGTCACTTCATTTTAACATTAGGGCCGACCTGACACTTTCTTATTTTGTAATTCTTTTCTTTAATTATCTTCAGGACACATACTTCCTTCTTCAATTCACTTTTGTCATATTCAAAAATTCATTTATCCTCAACCATGAGGATCGACATGACGTGACACATACCACCGGAAACAACATGATGTATACTATCCATTCATGGGTGTTGTATATGACTGTCCTTCATGTCCAAATACCTTTATCAATCTTGCGATCCAAAACCCATGACTAGGGTTGAGATCAATGACAACAACCAATTTTACAACACTATATGGATAGTACATGTCATTCCATTTTCGGTGGTATGTGAAATGTCACATAACTCCTCACGGTTAGAGAGTTATGGCCATGAGAAGTTGGAGAATCTAGGTTTGGGTAATGAACCCAAGTTTGTTTGATGGATAATGGTATGATTTTTGATACATTTTTAGGTAATACTATTCTATATGGATAGTACATGTCATTCCATATCTGGTGGTATGTGGAACGTCACATAACTCCTCACGGTTTGAGAGTTATGGCCTTACGAAGTTGGAGGAGCCTCATATGTCATCTAGAAGCCCCAAAAGGTCAAAGTAGTCAAAGTGGTTTAAGAGATTTTAGAAGGTAAATAATAAAGTGAAGTGANGAGTGTACTATAATTCAAAGTGAATACAAAATAAATTATTTAAACAATAAATTTAATGGAGAAATTAGAAGTGGGTTAACCCTAAAATAAGGAAAGTGGATTAAGATGGTTAAAAGGTAACCCCTTGAGGAAGCTACATGAAAGTATAAATAAGAGGAAAGACTCTCTCATTTAACATCACACTGGAGAATATTGAATATCTACAGGTGACTGAGGTAACCAAAGGATATATAAGCCGAATTTCGGAGGTAATGTGAAGTAAAGAAGGCCAAAATTCAAGGGAGGATAAATTATTTTGATGATGCTTTCTAAGGTATGTTATCTACAGGTCATATCACCATTTTCACCATAACTTTGTTTTTAGAATGATTCAGACCATGAAATTGATAGGACATTGGGGCAATAAATCCAAATATCGGTGGTAAAAAATTCAGCTTGTGGGTCGTTGTATTTTTGGAGTTACACGCCGTGGAAAATAAGGTTTGTGGCTAGTCCTCAAACTAGTCTAAAACATGTGTTTCGGGTAAAAACGTCATAACATCTTCATAACAGATCCAAATTAAGTAATACCAAAATTATTGGTTAGAGTATAGTATATAGTGTTCTATGTAAAATTTTCATATCCATACAACAAATATTCCGTGTGGGGCACGCTATATAAGTTCTATCTCTAGAATAAGCTAGAATTCAACAAGGTATGCCATTTTTGATATAACTCCTTTTATGAGAGGTTCCAAGTAGTGACACTTGGAGGAATTGTATAAAACACACTGAGGAACATTGTGTACTATTTTCAGATCTTTATTCATTACATGTACATAGTTATGATTATTTCAAGTTAGGGTTGTTGACTATTCCAAAACTAGTCATGTGAGACTAAAGTAAAGTTTGATGAAAATGATAGTCTCTGGTTTTTAAAGTTAAGGAAGCTTTGTAGGTATGTGATCATATACACCAGTTCTATTACAGAGTAACAAATCATATTTGGATGATGAAATTGATGAGGGATTTTGGTTGAGGTACATGTTGGGTACATGG
Organism: Picea mariana; assembly: GCA_032191745.1. NCBI lineage: Eukaryota > Viridiplantae > Streptophyta > Pinopsida > Pinales > Pinaceae > Picea > Picea mariana. The sequence continues at coordinate 137,557 of JASDQU010737694.1, read as the reverse complement.
TTGAGACAAGTAGTTGATGAGTTGGAACATACATGAGGTGTATAGTTGATGATGTTGGTACATATTGATGATTAGTTGATACATGATTGGTACATAATTGGTGCATGGTTGATGCACTTGTTTATGGTACAAGTTGATTACATATTGAGGTACATGTTGGTGCATGGTTGATGCAGTTGTTTATGGTACATGTTGATTATAGATTGAGGTATAGGTTGGTGCATGGTTGATGCACTTGTTTATGGTACATGTTGATTACAGGTTGATTGGTACAGGTTTACAATAGTATATCTCACAGTGATAGTGTGACAGTGGTTCCATCATTCTAATTATACGTTAGGGCGGTTGGACGGGGCAAGGACAAGTGGTTGTATCCACCTTCCGGTTGTAGCCGGAGAAGATAAGGGGTTGTAGCCTCCTTCTGGTTGTAGCCAGAGAATTGGGGAGTTGGATCTTCCCTCAGGTTGTAGCCTGAGAAACTAGGGGGTTGGACCTTCCTTCCAGTTGCAGCTAGAAAACAAAGGAAGTTGGTGCTTCCAATGAATGTAATTCTTCAAGACATATAAGAAAAAACATTTCGTGTTTTTCTCCTGCTTTGGGTTTCCACGTAAAACATTGGTGTACTGTGTATGTGTATGATTGTTCATTTGTTCATTTCTTATTTACTATGCAGTTATTGAATGATAATGATACATTGATATAACACTTAGATTATATGGTTAAAAAGGATTAAATTGCTCTATTATTGATTCATCCCCCCTCTCAGTAATCCAACAATTGGTATTAGAGCCAGTTCCTTTAGGAAATAGTTTAACCACTAGAAGGAGATCATGGATTATTTCGAGAATGAAGTAGCAATGTTTAATGATCATAACGGTTTTAAGTATGAGATGTGGAGCATGAGGATGAAAGTATTTTTACAGGCACAAGGACATTATATTTGGCTATCAATTGTTACAGGATATGATAGTTCAAAAATGGCAAAGACTGTAGCCAAGAAGGAATTGAGGAAGAATAACAAAATAACAATGGATTTCATCTGGGAAGGATTACCTAATCCGGTAAGAGAAAATGTTGGTAAATGGTCATCAACAAAAGAAATTTGGGATAAGTTACATGAAATATATTCTTCACCCATCACAGATTCAGAAAATGTCAAAGAAGATGCAGATACAAGTCAAGAAGAATCATGTTCACCATGTCAAGCATATTCAAAATATGAAGAGTAGATAATCACCAGAGGTATGTTGTTTTGTTTTAATTGTGAAAAACAGGGACATCTTGAAATAGAATGCCATGAAGGAAATGAGACATAGAAACTAATTGAAAAGGAAGACAATTATGAAGAATAATTGATTAATGCTTTAGATGAACTAAGAGAAGAAAACAATTCACTCAAGAAAGAATTGATGAAACAAAAGGAAAGTGTTCACATTTTTGAAGAAGCCCAATAGGCCACTGAGAACTTAAGAACTCATCTAGAAGAAGCCAGAAAGATAGAAGAAAATCTTGAATATCAAAAGTAGTGTTTGGAAGCCAACATAGCAGCACAAAAGGAAGAAGCAGAAATGAGAGAGAAGATATTGACAGATCATCTTAAGGAAATAACTAACAATATAAAACAACCTGAGGCAGAGTTTGGTCAAGAAGAGAAATGACTTGAAGAAGAAATATTCACATTAAAAAATCATCTTGAAGAAGTGAAAAGAAAAGAAGAAGTCATGAAGTCTCAGATAATGAAGAAAAAAGAAGAGGTTGAGAAGCTTGAAGAAGAATTTGTCACATTGAGAAGTAAAATCGTCAAGTTCAACAATAACGTTGAAGAGACAGAAACATCCACATCAATTATAGAGAATGAAGATAAGCACTCTCGATTGCTAGAAAAGAAGAATGAAGAAAATAGAAAGAGTTATGCAGAAGTACTCAAGGGAAGGAATCATGGTCAACCAGAATCTAAGAAAACTATTGAAGATACATCTTCAAGAAGACCATCCATGTTCAAGACACAAATAATCTTCAATCATGATCATGATTAGTCAAGGCAAAAATTCAGAAGGAATACACCACAAAGAAGATCATTCATTCCCAGGTATGCAAATTTTTTTGTCATCATTGTTTTTATTGTACTAACTTTGGACATAAGGTTGCAGATTGCAGAGATTATAAAAGAAATGTTCAAGCAAGAAGTGCCTATGTGGTCACACGTAACATTGAGTGTTATAGATGTCATAACTATGGACATATAGCTAGTGATTGTAGAATCATGATCGATACATCCATGGAAGAGAATAATGATATCAGATATAAGAAAGTATGGATAAGAAAACAAGAAGAACAGGTGAACAAAGACCAGGTACCAGAGATCGCAAGATTGGCAATAAAATGAGATGAAGCAAATTCTACAGATAAAATGAAAGATGTCAGATACAAAAAGGTTTGGAAAATAACTAAAAGAAAGGAAGGACAGGTAAATAAGGAACAAGTTCAAGAGATTGTACTTTCAGGCATTGTAGTGAAAGATTAATCCACAGACAGAAAAAAATAAGTCATAGCTCAGAGAGATAATGAATCTACCAATGAAGATGATGATGAATCTATCAATGAATATGCTGATGAATACACATCAGAGAAGGAATTGTTCTGAGCCATCTGACTTAGAGACTCCCAAGTAATATGAATATTAGATAGGGGGAGTCTATGCGATAGCTATGACAGACCAAAGAACCATCCTTCGAGCAACTTGCAGAGTTTGAGAAGACAGATTCAGAGAAATCAGTTAGCAGAAGTACAATTTGATAGATTAATCAAGACTTCATGATAATATAGTGATAAATGGGTCAGCATTATGGACAATTGTGGAAGTAGAGTCTTGGACAGTATGGACAGAGATGGATTCGTGAGAACATTTAGCAGGTTTGTAAAGATATATGATAGTGGACGAGAGAATGGATTCATATATTGGTTCAGAGACAAAGGAACATTATCATAATGGATGATAATTACACAGGAAATGGATTGAACAATTCTAATGGATTTCAAATTGACAGATATTTTTTGGACACATGCAGTGCATTCATGAGTTCACATTCAAAACAAATTAATTCTCAGAAACAAAAATGACAAAACTCCCTATGAACTATGGAAAGGAAGCGCAAACAATAACCTCTACATCAAGGTAACTCAAGGTAATATTTTATTAATTGAAATTTATGTTGATGATATTGTTTTGGAAGTACTAATGACAGGTTAAGCCAGAAATTTGCAAAGGATATGCAGAATGAATTTGAAATGTCATTACTTGGAAAACTATCCTTCTTTTTGGGTCTTTAGATATGTCAAAGAAACCAAGGAATTTTTATTTCTCAAACTAAGTATATCATAGAAATGCTAAAGAGGTTCAGAATGGAAGATTGCAAACCAGTTACCACTCTTATGCAAACCAGTTGCAAGTTGAGAAAATATGATGATTCAAAGTCTACATACCAGAGGCAATACAAGTCAATGATTGTTATCTTACTATATGTGACAACATTTAGACCAGATGTAATGCAAGCAGTTGGATAGGTGGCATGATTTCAAGCAGCACCAAAGGAATCACATGTATTAGCAGTGAAGAAGATTTTTAGATATCTCAAAGGAACATAAGAGTTTGGATTATGGTATCAAAAAGGAAAGGATCTATCACTTATTGCCTACACAGATGCAGATTGGGCAGATTGCATTGATGACCGACGAAGCACCAGTGGAGCAACGTTCTACTTGGATGATTTTTTAGTATCTTGGATAAGTAAGAAACAATCATCAATATCCTTATCTACAACCGAGGCAGAGTATATTGCAACAACAACATGTTGTACACATGTTATATGGATGAAACAAACTTTGACAGATATACAGGTTAAGTTTGATGAGCCCATTCCAATCTATTGTGATAATACAAGCGCCATCAGTATCTCAAAAAACCCAGTGATGCACTCCAAGACAAAGCACATTCCAATCACGTATCACTTTCTACGGGACTAGGTTGCATAGAAGAACATCGGAGTTGAATATGTGGGAACAAAAAAACAAGTGGCATACATCTTTACAAAACCACTTCCATGGGAATCCCTTGAGTATCTTCGCTAGAGACTAGGAGTGATTTATACTCCAAAATGAATGATTTTAAATGCTTATCTTATATGTATTATATGTACACAAGGAAGCACCATAAATAGGACAAAGGGGGAGAGATTTATCAGATGAAAAGGTAAATTATTGGAGAGAGGGCATAGAGTCATGTTTCCAAGGGGAGCGATTGTCACAAGGGAAGAATGAGCAATATGACTTCAGAGTGATACCCTTTTTCAAAGGGGGAGATATTATTCATATGAAAGAAAAGAGAGTAATCAGAGGCTTATAAACACAAAGAAAAATCAAAGTCACGTAGACAGGGGGAGCAACCCCAAGGAGAGTTCAGTCAGGGGGAGAAACCCCAAAGGGAGATACCCTTTTCCATTGATGTCAAAGGGGGAAAGATAGAAACATTGATGAAGAGTATAAGCATGAATGCTATCATGACTAAGTGTTTCCATCAATGCCAAAGGGGGAGATTATCAGACAATTGGCTTAGGTTGATGGATAGTTGGCATGGATTGTTAGTTGTCATTGATGTCAACTATTGGAGAGTGATATTGTAGATTGATGTCAACCCTTAGTGATTGATATCAACCCTTGGAGAAAGTCTGGAAGCAAATTTCAGTAGCACAAAGGTTTGGGTAATGTACCCAAGGTTGTTTCATGTATAATGGTATGAGTTTTAATATATTTGAAGGTAAGACTATTCTAGATGGATAGTACATGGCATTCCATTTCTGCTGGTATGTGGAACGTCACATAACTCCTCACAGTTAGAGAGTTATGGCCATGAGAAGTTGGAGAGCCTAGGTTTGGGTAATGGACCCAAGTTTGATTGATGGATAATGGTATGAGTTTTGCTATATTTACAAGTAAGACTATTCTATATGGATATTACATGTCATTCCATTTCTAGTGGTATGTGTAACGTCACATAACTTCCCACAGTTTGAGAATTACAGCCTTACGAAGTTGGAGGAGCCTCATATGTCATCTAGAAGCCCCAAAAGGTCAAAGTAGTCAAAGTGGTTTAAGAGATTTTAGAAGGTAAATAATAAAGTGGGTTAACCCTAAAATAAGGAAAGTGGGTTAAGATGGTTAAAAGGTAACCCCTTGAGAAAGCTACATGAAAGTATAAATAAGAGGAAAGACTCTCTCATTTAACATCACACTTGAGCATATTGAATATCTATAGGTGAATGAGGTAACCAAAGGATATATAAGCCAAATTTCAGAGGTAAGGTGAAGTAAAGAAGGTCACAATTCAAGGGAGGATAAATTATTTTGGTGATGCTTTCTAAGGTATGTTATTTATAGGTCATCTCACCATTTTCTCCATACCTTTTTTTTTAGAATTATTCAGACCATGAAATTGATAGGCCATTGAGGAAACATATCCAAATATATGTTGTAAAAAATTCATCTTGTGGGTCGTTTCATTTTTGGAGTTACACGCCGTGGAAAATAGGGCTTGTGGCTAGTCCTGAGACTAGTCTAAAATAGGTGTTTCGGGTAAAAACGTCATAACTTATTCATAACATATCGAAATTAAGTAAGAAAAAAATTGTTGGTTAGAGTACAATTTGTAGTATTCTGTTGAAATTTTTCATATCCATACAACAAATATTCCGTGCGGGGCACGATCTACAAGTTCACTCTCTAGAATAAGCCAAAATTCAACAAAGTATGCCATTTTTTCTATAACTCCTTTTCTAAGAGGTTCCAAGTAGTGACACCTAGAGGAATTGCATAAAAAACACTGAATAACATTGTGTACTATTTTCATATCTTTATTCAGTATAGGTACATAGTTATGATTATTTAAAGTTAGGGTTGTTGACTAATCCAAAACTAGTCATGTGAGACTAAAGTAAAGTTTGATGAAAATGCTAGTTTCTTGTTGTTAAAGTTAAGGAGGGTTTGCAGGTATGTGATCATATACACCAGTTCTATTATAGAGTTACAAATCATATTTGGATGATGAAATTGATGAGGGATTTTGTTTGAGGTACATGTTGGGTACATGGTTGAGACAAGTAGTTGATGAGTTGGCACATACATGAGGTGTATAGTTGATGATGTTGGTACATATTGATGAGTCATAGTTGATGAGTAGTTGATACATGATTGGTACATACTTGGTGCATGGTTGATACACTTGTTTATGGTACAAGTTGATTACAGGTTGAGGTACAGGTTGGTGCATGGTTGATGCACTTGTTTATGGTACATGTTGATTACAAGTTGAGGTACATGTTGGTTCATGGTTGATGCACTTGTTTATGGTACATGTTGATTACAGGTTGATTGGTACAAGTTTACAACAATATATCTCACAGTTATAGTGTGACAATGGTTCCATCATTCTACTTATACATCAAAGTGGTTGGACGGGGCAAGGACATGTGGTTGTAGCCACCTTTCGGTTGTAGCCGAGGAACATAAGGGGTTGTAGCCTCCTCTTGGTTGTATCCAGAGAATTGGGGAGTTTGAGCTTCCCTTAGGTTGTAGCCTAAGAAACTAGGGGGTTGGAGCCTCCTTCTAGTTGCAACTAGAAAAAAAAGGAAGTTGGTGCTTCCAATGAATGTAATTCTTCAAGACATATAAGAAAAATCATTCTGTGTTTTTCTCCCGCTTTGGGTTTCCACGTAAAACACTGGTGTACTGTGTATGTGTATGATTGTTCATTTGTTCAATGCCTATTTACTTTCCATTTATTAGATGATAATGCTACATTGATATAATACTTGGATTGTATGGTTAAAAAGGATTAAATTTCTCTATTACTGATTCACCCCCCCTCTCAGTAATCCAACAACTATATCTACCTTAGGAAGTCATTACTTCGTTTGAACAATAATACATGATTACTTCTTATATATTGTGCATGGTGTGTTGGTGTATCTCTTATACTATTCTTCATTGTTCATTGGATATTCTTCATTGCTGATTGGATATAAATTGAATACATGATCTGATTGAGTACAAGTTCAAAAATACTAATYGATCTAAATACTGATTCACCCCCCTCTTAGTATTTCCAACACCTCACCCCTCTCCTGCATAATTCTATGGAAATTTTCCTCCGACACATTCCTATCTGTAATTKCCTTTATCAACTCCATAAATGTTGACACCATGYGTACTTGAATTTATTGCGTGATGCTCGTTTAAAAATTGTGTAATACTTCTACAGTAAATTGAGACAACACAAAGTTGATATGGCTAAGTGTTTTTGCTTACTCTTGCAATTCTGCCGTAGGGAACTCTGAAGCTCCTGTTGCTATCTTCATTACCTGACACTCTCTTGATKCTACAAAAGGGTGGGATGTCATCGGTTGAACCACTTTTGTATGCATCGTACTCGCCATTTTCTCTTGCTTGCCTATTCTAACTGGAACTATCATCGTTGTTTCCAAAATTTTCCATAGTGCGACAATCTGTGCTTGTACGCCCGAGTTCATTTCTTCTTGTTTCTGCATCACTCACTCAAGAGCCTCATCTGTAGCCTCCTTAACCTGATCCATGATGTTTTCTAAGTCATTGTTTGTTAGTGCTTGAATTGTCATTTCATTTACAACTCTCCTCTTCTTGCACTGCTGGACTTGTTTCCCCTTGTTTGTGTCTTTCCTCTTCTCTCCCGGTCACGATATAGTCTTCTATATTCCTCCTGTGTCATTTCCTTGGTTTCCTTGTCCTTCTTATTCTTCATCATATTCTATTCATTCTACATCGAGGTTTTGTGTCTTTGGATACTATGTTTCTGTTGGTGGGATCTTTCACTTAACGTCCTAATATTCCATGATATGTCCCATTTCTTCTTCAGTCACCCTATATCTCGTGGGAAGCCATTCCTGAGTTGGTTCCTTGTTTTCTTGAATATACATATGATGGATACCTACCTTAAATCGTGCAAATTCCTTGTATGATTATACCACCCGCGGTAATATACTCGATGTCTTCTAGATGCCCTCACAAATTACCTCCTTATAGATGTAGAAATTAATATTGTTATCCATCTATCTCTCCTTTTGCACAACATGCCACAAGTTTGTTGGATTATTAAGAGGGGGAGTGAATAAGTAATAGAGAAATAATCCTTTTTAACCAGAAAATGCAAGTGTTATATCAATGTAGCATTATCATCCAATAGTTGAAGAGTAAATAAACAATGAAAAAATGAGCAATCATAAACATACACAGTACACCGATGTTTTTACGTGGAAACCCAAAGTGGGAGAAAACCACATAATTCTTTTTCCTATATGTCTTTAAGAGTTATGTTCATTGGAAGCACCAACTTCCTTTGTTTTCTAGCTGCAACTGGAAGGGGGCTCCAACCCCCTAGTTTCTCAGGCTACAACTTGAAGGAAGCTCCAACTCCCCAATTCTCTGGCTACAACCCCCTAGTTTCTCAGGCTACAACCTGAGGGAAGCTCCAAGTCCCCAATTCTCTAGCTACAACTAGAAGGAGGCTACAACCCCCTATATTCTCTGGCTTCAATCGAAAGGTGGATACAACTACTTTTCCTTGCCCCGTCCAACCTCCCTGACATAGAAGTAGAATGATGGAACCACTATCACACTATCACTATGAGATATAATGCTATAAAACTGTACCAATCAACCTGTAACAACCTATACCAATAACTTGTGCCAACATGTACCTCAACCTGCACCATAAACAAGTGCATCAACCATGCACCAACCTGTACCTCAACATGTACCATCAACGAGAGAATCAACCATGCACCAAATATGTACCGATCATGCATCAAATACACCTAAAATATGAATCATCAAGATGTACCAACATCATCAGCTATACACCTCATGTATGTGCCAACCCATCAGCTACTTGTCTCAACCATGTACCCAACATGTACCTCAACTAAAATCCCTCATAAATTTCATCATCCAAATATGATTTGTAACTCTATAATAGACCTAGTGTATATGATCACATATTATGTACCTGTAATGAATGAATATATGAAAATAGTACACAATTTTCTTCAACGTATTTTATGAAATTCCTCCAGGTTTCACTACTTGGAACCTCTTAGAAAAGGAGTTATAGAAAAAATGGCACACCTTGTTGAATTCTGGCTTATTCTAGAGAGCAAACTTGTAGAGCATGCCCCACATGGAATATTTGTTGTATGGATCTGGAAATGGTACACAAAATACTAAAGACTGTACTATAACCAATACATTTGGTCTTACTAAATTTCGATCTGTTATGAAGAGGTTATGACGTTTTTACCCAAAACACCTGTTTTAGACTAGTTTCAGGACTAGCCACAAACCCTATTTTCCACGGAGTGTAACTCCAAAAATACATCGACCCAA
>JASDQU010737694.1:103163-115023 GCA_032191745.1 Picea mariana | reverse complement strand
ATACTTTCATGTAGCTTCCTCAAGGGGTTACCTTTTAACCATCTTAACCCACTTTCCTTATTTTAGGGTTAACCCACTTCTAACCACTTGTCCACTTAGTAATTTCTCCATTAAATTTATTATTTAAATAATTTCTTTTGTATCCACTTTGACTTATAGTACACTCATCACTTCATTTTATTATTTACCTTCTAAAATCTCTTAAACCACTTTCCTTATTTTAGGACTAACCCACTTCTAACCACTTGTCCACTTAGTAATTTCTCCATTAACTTTATTATCTAAATAATTTATTTTGTATCCACTTTGACTTATAGTACACTCATCACTTCACTTTATTATTTAAATAATTTCTTCTTTGCAACAAATTTGACTACTTTGACCTTTTGGGGTTTCTAGATGACTCATGAGGGTTCTCCAACTTCACATGGCCATAACTGTCTAACCGTGAGAAGTTATGTGACGTTCCACATACCACCAGAAATGGCATGACATTTACTATCCATCCAGAATAGTCTTACCTTTAAATATACTAAAACTCATACCATTATTCATCAAACAAACTTGGGTCCATTACCCAAACCTTTGTGCTACCATAATTCACTACCAAACTTTCTTCAAGGGTTTACATCAGTGACAACCAAGCCAAGTAATCAACAATATCCCCCTTTGGAATTGATGGAAACACGTTGATGAAATACTGAAGTCATATCACTCATGCTCCCCCTGGAACCATGCCTCTATGCTCTTTCTCCAAGCATTTACCTTTGCATATGATAAATCTCTCCCCCTTTGTCATCAATGGAAAAGGTATCTTTCCATCCAAGGATTCTCCCCCTAACTAAACTATCCTTGGGGATACTCCCCCTGACTAAACTCTTCCTGAAACTAATCCCCCAACCTAAGCTGTCCTCTTTATGGTGCTTCCTCATGTAAATCTAATACCTATAAGATAAGCATTCAAAAGCATTCATTTTGGAGTAGAAATTACTTCGAGTCTCTGGCGAAAATATTCAAAGGATTCCCTTGGAAGCGGTTTTGTAAAGATGTATGCCACTTGTTATTTTGTCCTAACATATTCAACTATAATGTTCTTCTCTACAACTTGTTCCCGTAGAAAGTGATACTTTATTGGAATGTGATTCGTCTTGGAGTGCATCATCGGGTTCTTTGAGATACTGATGGCGCTTGTATTATCACAATATATTGGAATGGGCTCATCATACTCAACCTGTATATCTGTCAAAGTTTGTTTCATCCATAGAACCTGGGTACACTATCCTGATGCTGCAATATACTCTACTTCGGTTGTAGATAAAGATACTGATGATTGTTTCTTTCTTATCCAAGATACTAAACACTCACCCATGTAGAACGTTGCTCCACTGGTGCTTCATCGGTCATCAATGCAACCTGCCCAATCTGCATCTTTGTAGGCAATAAGTTATAGATCCTTTCCTTTTGGATACCATAATCCAAACTCTTCTATTCCTTTGAGATATCTGAAAATCCTCTTCATTTATAATACATGTGATTCATTTGGTGCTTCTTGAAATCGTGCCACTTGTCCAAATGCTTGCATTGCATTTGGTATGGATGATGTCACATATAGTAAGCTACCAATCATTGACCTGTATTGCCTATGGTTTGTAGACTTTGAATTATAATCTTTTCTCAACTTGAAACTAGTTTGCATAGGAGTGGTAACTCGTTTGCAATATTCCATTCCAAACCTCTTTAAGCATTTCTCTGATATACTTATTTTGAGAAATAAAAATTCCTTGGTTGCTTTGATGTATTTGAAGACCCAGAAAGAAGGATAGTTCTCCAACTAATGACATTTCAAATTCATTCTGCATATCCTTTTCAAATTTATGGCTTAACTTGTGATCAGTACTTCCAAAAATAATATCATCAATATATACTTCAATTAATAAAATACCATCTTGAGTTACCTTGATGTAGAGGTTGTTGTCTGCACTTCCTTTTTCGAACCCTGCCTGCTGTAGATATTTATCCAGTCTAGAGTACCTTGCTCTAGGAACCAGTTTTTCAATGTAGACTTCTTCTTCAAGTTCTCCATTCAAAAAAGCTAATTTCATGTCCATATCTATCCATACTGTCCAAGACTCTTCTACACAACTGTCCATAATTTTGACTCATATGTCATTGTACTATCATGAAGTACTACTACAGCTGGTTAATATATCATATTGTACTTCTGCTAACTAAATGCACTAAATCTGTCTACTCAAATTCTACAATCTTCTCGAAGGATGGTTCTCTGGTCTGTCTCAGCTACTGCATAGACTCCCCCTGTATATTATTCATATTATCTAGGAGTCTCTAATCTGGATGGCTCAGAAAAATTCCTTCTCTGAAGTGTATTCATCATCATATTCATGAGTAGATTCATCATCTCTTTGAGCTATGACTTCTTTCTTTCTGTGTGTGGATTCATATTTCACTACAATGCTTGAAAGTACAATCTCTTGAACTTGTTCCTTATTTACCTGTCCTTCTTTTCTTTCATTTATTTCCCAAATCTTTCTGTATCTGACATCTTTCCTTTTCTCTGTAGAATTTTCTTCATCTCTTTTTATTTCCAATCTTGTGATCTCTAAGACCTAGTCTTTGTTCACCCGTTCTTCGTGTTTTGAAAAACCACTGTCAACATACCAACCACACTTCTTCTGCTTAGCTTGTATAAAGAGTGTTCATTATTCATTTCTATACCGATTCTTATTTCTTATCCATGTTCTCTTCTGAGGCTCCTGTCTATTATTGTTGTTGTTCTGTTGTGGTTTTCTAGGAGGGATTGCCATTATACAATATTTGGAAATGTGTCCAAAGTGATTGCACTTGTATCATTCCACTTCAGTTCTCAATGATTCAAACATGTTGTATATTCTTCTCTATGTTTCACCAATCCTTCTTGGATAACCATTTATGTTCATTCTATTAGCTCTGCAATTTACAACTTTATGTCCAAAATTATTGCATGCATAACATAAACCGAAAAAGATAGTTTGATACCTAGGAATTGAAGATATTCTGAAAGGAGTTACTCTTATGAATCCTTATTCTTCCTGAGGCCTATTTGTTTTTGTCGGTCGTTGATTCTAAAATCTAAATCTTCTCAGTGGAGGAGTGTCTCTGTAATCTTCCTTGTAGGTCTTCCTATCCCATTTTATTGTTTTTGCATAACTTTTTCGATATGTTTCTTGTTCTGTTGCATTGGAGCTTGATCCATTTTTTGTATGAATGTATCCAAGTCCAGACTTGTCATGATTAGGCCTTTGAATGTTGATAATGTCATCCAAAATTTTTGAGTTGTTCTGAATATTTTTCTTTTGAAGATCCTTTCTCAATGTGACAATCTCTGCTTCCAAATTTCCAATGATCCTGTCTCTTTCTTCTAACTATTCTTTGAGTGATTTTTCAATTCTTTTATATTCTTCTATTTGAACCTTCAATTCCATGATGATCTGCTCTAGTTCTTGAGTGTCTTCCTTCTTGTCTAGTTCTTCTTGTAGATTCTTGTTTTTCCTCTTTTCTCTTCTTATAACTTCTATGGCAGTCAACAATTCTTCTCGGTAGTCAACTTCTGCCTCTTCATATTCTTCTTCGGTGTCTTCTTTATCATAGTCTTCTACTGCCATGAATATAACTCTTTTTGTCTCACTGTCAGTGACTTCATCTTCATCTGATGAGGAGATGTCTTCTTTGGTGCATAATCTTTTCTTGAAAACTTTCTTTGTGGTTCCTTTGCCTTTATATGTTTTTTTTCTATTTGAGTAATCTTCATCATTCCCCTTATTTTTCTTATGAGGAAATTTGTTAGCAAAATGTCCAATACCATCATAATTAAAACAAATCAATGGAAGTTTACCTTTATATCTGTCGTTGGTTCCCTTGTTCAATCTCTTGACAAAATTGGCCATTTCTTCATAATCTTCTGAGATGTCAATGCTGCTGCTATGTTATTTTTATTTTTGCTTTCCCTTTTGCTTTGACCTTTTGGATGCTTTGAAAGCTGCTTATTTTATATCTAGATTTTCCTGTTCAGTTCTCATTTCATATGCTATGAAGATTCCATGTAGTTCTTCCATGCTTATTGAGTCTACATCTTCTCTTTCTTCTAGTGATGATATATTAGGATAAAATCTCATAGAAAGAGATATTAGTACCTTCTGAACAATTATAGATTCTTTAATTTATTCTCCCAATCCTATGATTTCATTTACTGTTTCATCGAATCGTAATAAGTAAGATGCAATATTCTCATTTTCCTTCATCTTTAGTTGTTTGAACTGACCTATGTAAGTTTGAAGCTTTGCTTCTTTGAATTTCGAATCTCCTTCATAAATATTTTGAAGTTTGTCCCAAATATATTTAGCGGATTTACAATGCATAACTTTGGTGTATACCGATTCACCAAGACCATTTAGAAGTGAATTTGTGGCTTTGGAATTATTTTGACCAATTTTTATTGCTCTTTCACGTGTTGGTGGAACTATTGGTTCTTTGTATCCATCTACTATAGATTTCCAAATTTCAAATCCCTTTTCCTATGTATATGTTTTCATCCTTCTGCTCTAGAATGCATACTTATATCCATCAAACTGTGGTATTCCATGTTTATACATGTTGTTTCTCTCTATGATCTACCTTTCAATGGTTAAACTGATTCTAGAAGGAACTGACTCTGATACCAATTGTTGGATTACTGAGAGGGGGGGTGAATCAGTAATAGAGAAATAATCCTTTTTAACCACAAAATGAAAGTGTTATATCAATGTAACATTATCATCCAATAGTTGTAGAGTAAATAAAAAATGAACAAATGAAAAATCATACACATACACAGTTCACCAACATTTTTACGTGGAAAACCAAAGAGGGAGAAAACCACATAATGCTTTTTCTGATATGTCTTTAAGAGTTACATTCATTGGAAGCACCAAATTCCTTTGTTTTCCATCTAGAACTGGAAGGAGGCTCCAACCCCCTAGTTTATCAGGTTACAACATGAAGGAAGCTCCAACTCCCCAATTCTCTGGCTACAACCAGAAGGAGGTTACAACCCCCTAGTTTATCAAGCTACAACCTGAGGGAAGCTCCAACTCCCCAATTCTCTAGGTACAACCAGACAGAGGCTACAACCCCCTATGTTCTCCAGATACAACGGGAAGGTGGATACAACCACTTGTCCTTGCCCTGTCCAACCACCATGACGTAGAAGTAGAATGATATAACCATTTTCACACTATCACTGTGAGATATACTGCTACAAACCTGTACCAATCAACATGTAATCAACCTGTAACAACCAATACGAATAACCTGTGCCAACATGTACCATACATTAACCTATACCTCAACCTATATCATAAACAAGTGCATCAACCATGCACCAACATGTACAAATAATCTATCACAATAACTTGTCTAAACAACTTGTAATCAACCTATACCATAAAAAAGTGCATCAGCCATACACCAACTTGTACCTCAACCTATACCATCAACGAGTGCATCAAACATGCACCAAATATGTACCAATCATGCATCAAATATACATAAACTATGACTCATCAAGATGTACCAACATCATCAACTATATACCTCATGTATGTGCCAACTCATCAACTACTTGTCTCAACCATGTACCCAACATGTACCTCAACCAAAAGCCCTCACCAGTTTCATCATACAAATCTAATTTGTAAATATGTAATAGACCTGGTTTATATGATCACATACCTGCAAACCTTCCTTAACTTTAACAACAAGAGACTATCATTTTCATCAAACTTTACTTTAGTCTCACATGACTAATTTTGGATTAGTCAACAACCCTAACTTGAAATAATCACAACTATGTACTTGTAGTGAATAAATATTTGAAAATAGTACACAATGTTCTTAAGTGTTCTTCAATGTCTTTTATGAAATTCACTACTTGGAACTTCTCAGAAAAAGATTTATAGCAAAAATGACATACCTTGTTGAATTCTGGCTTATTATAGAGAGAAAACTAGTAGAGCATGCCCCGCACAGAATATTTGTTGTATGGATATAAAAAGTTGTACAAAGAATACTAAATGGTGTACTCTAACCAATACATTTGTTCTTACTGAATTTGGATATGTTATGAAGAAGTTATGACATTTTTACCGAAAACACCTGTTTTAGACCAGTTTCAGGACTAGCCACAAACCTATTTTCCATGCAGTGTAACTCCAAAAATTCAACGACCCACAAGTTGAAATTTTTATCACAGATACTTGGATATGTTTACTCAATGGAATACCAATTTCACGGTATGAATCATTCTAGAAAAAAATGCTATTGCGAAAATGGTGAGATGAACTGTAAATAACATACCTTAGAAAGCATCATCAAACGAATTTATCCTCCCTTGAATTTCGGCCTTCTTTACTTCACCTTCCATCTGAAATTCATCTTAGATATCCTTTGGTTACCTCAGTCAATTGTAGATATTCATTATGCTCAAGTGTGATTAAAATGAAAGAGCCTTGCCTCTTATTTATACTTTCATGTAGCTTCCTCAAGGGGTTACGTTTTAACCATCTTAACCCACTTTCCTTATTTTAGGGTTAACCCACCTCTAACCACTTGTCCACTTAGTAATTTCTCCATTAAATTTATTATTTAAAATATTTTATTTTGTATCCACTTTGACTTATAGTACACTCATCACTTCAATTTATTATATACCTTCTAAAATCTCTTAAACCACTTTCCTTATTTTAGGGCTAACCCACTTCTAACCACTTGTCCACTTAGTAATTTATCCATTTAATTTATTAATTAATAATTTATTTTGTATCCACTTTGACTTATAGTACACTCATCACTTCACTTTATTATTTAAATAATTTCTTCTTTGCAACCACTTTGACTACTTTTACCTTTTGGGGCTTCTAGATGACTCATGAGGGTTCTCCAACTTCACATGGTCATAACTCTCTAACCGTGAGGAGTTATGTGATGTTCCACATGTCACTGGAAATGGAATGACATGTACTATCCATACATAATAGTCTTACCTTCAAATATATTAAAACTCATACCATTATACATAAAACAAACTTGGGTCCATCACCCAAACCTTTGTGCTACCAGCATTCTCTATCAGACTTTCTTCAAGGGTTGAAATCAATGACAACCAACCCAAATAATCAACAAAGTTAGCGTCTTTTGTTGCCAAAAGTGGTTTGTTCGTTGCTGAAAAAAACTGTGAGTCATCCGACTCCCTCCAAGCCACTAATGCTATCAGTATCAATAATCATGCATAATGAAACTCCATACCTTTGTCTTGACCTTCCCTTTAGTCTACCAGGAACTGGTTGACTAATAATGTATCCCAGTTCATTTGTACGCCTTCTGCGCACTTCTTTGCCACTGCTATTTCCCTTACCGACACTTGATCCCTGTGACACTTCCTCAACAATTTGCAAGCCAACACTTGTGTTGCAAACTTTATAGAGTCATCATTGATACATGCTACGTTGAGCCCACATGCTCCTCTAAACGTATCAAAATTCAATTTCATCCTCTCTGAAAAATATTTTTCGTTCAACTTATTTGTAAAAAGTAGTGATGAGTCCTCCCCTGCCATTAGAAACCTTGTTATCCACACAATCAACTCTGTATCTATGGACACGGCTCTGTCCAACCATAGGTATCTGCCATGAACACAAATTAACAACATATTAACAGATGCATTGATATCGATTCTCCTACCAAAGTGTGGGATATTTAACAAGTTCAAGATCCCTAATTTCTTCAATGTTGCTTCCTAAGACTTTGGCTCAATCCGAATAAACGATGTCTCTGGGAAGATCATTGTATTCAAGTATTTCCTTGGTGCTAACTCCGGGAACTTCTTCTCATCTGACATGTCATGATATGCAAACTTCAAATTCAGTACTACTCCTAGCATGTCTCCTTCAAATATGACACCTGGTGGAATTTATGGCTCCACGAGCTCATACTTCGCTTCCTTCTCTAACTTGACCAACTTTTTTGACAAATTTCTAGGTGGTATGTAATCCTTTGGAAAGTTAGCTGAACTTGGCTCTTACGTGGATGCTCCTGGAGTCTCTTCTTTTACTGGTACCATCGGTGGCTTAGTGTGTTGGGTATGTGTTATATTCTTTGCATGACTAGTTATAGTGTATTCTATGTTGCGCTGGGTGCGCTGCCCCCAAAGAAATGTTTTTCCTCAGGAAATATGTCACATTTGTTTCCTCATTTTTCGTGTCACCTCGATTTTCATGTCCATTATTGGGCGGTTTTTTGACAAATGGTTTTTGCTGATGGTTTTCTATTTCCAGTTAAGGAATTAGGGTTGTTGACTAATCTAGGTCACTGGATTAGGGTTTGGATGCCAATGGATCCTATATGTATATTGTATTGTAAACAATATATGATTGAATTAATATAGAATATAGAATATGATGTGTAAATTTATCTGTGGATCAGTGTCCCAAGACGCATGAAGAGGAGGAGGACATGTATCGTGTTCCATATGTGAGTACAGTTGACACTTTGATGTATGCAATGGTATGTACTAGACCGGACATTAGACATACAGTGGGATTTTTGAGAAGTTATATGTCAAAACCAGGGAAGGAGCATTGGACAATAGTAAGACGGGTTTTCAGGTATTTGCGTGGCATGACTAGCTATGGATTGTGCTACCAAGGAAGACCAAGATTGGAAAGAGTGTTGGGGGGGGACCATCAAGTCAACCACAATACATGATGGGACCCTCAGGTCAACCAAAATACATAGGAGGACTATATGGTCAACCATAATACATAGGAAGACCATCTGGTCAGACACAATACATGGTAGGACTATCTAGTTTTTCCATCTCGTCGCAACCTGTATATGGTCCTACTGGTGTTCCTATGTCACATGGTTACTACCAATATCCATAGGTTAACCAAAAAATTCCATTCTCAGATATATTATATCTTCCTGATCTGTGGTGTTTGACTAATGATCCCATATTGCATGCCCCGTTTTGTCCTCCAATCTTTTCCAAACTACCTTATGATATCCCAAAATTCGATGGGAGACCTGGAGAAAACCCTAATGACCATGTAATGACCTTCCATCTTTGGTGTTCTTCAAACTATTTGATTGATGATTCCAATCATTTTCAACTTTTCTAGTGAACCCTCATAGGAGCGACAACAAAATGGTATGTTGAATTTCCACGACATTCCTTTAATGACTTCAACTCTTTAGCTATGGATTTTTTGAAACATTTCCAACTGTCGATTTAGTATGAAACTGGTACAAAACTTTTAAATTCTCTTAAAAAATCCACCTCCACTCACATATCTGATCATATTCATGAATGGAGGTGGCAGTGATAGTTGATTGAAGTCGCTATTCCAGGCCAAATCTTGGTATATTGGTTTACCTAGTAACTTTTTCCACCCATATCTAGATATGTCTCCATGGGAGGTGTTGTCACTAAGGAGAAAGCAATCAATCATTCTCAATATTTGGACTTGGTATATTCTAAGTCTGACACACTTTACAATTTGATGCCTCATGCTCCTCTTCTGTCGAATGATTCATCAAGACCTACTTCGGAATCCCATGTTGATGGCATGGTGGGTTTTGCTACCAACACCAAAATTGCTTCCTCTCTTGTTCAAATCTTTGATGTGAATGGCATGTTCCACTTCATCTCAAAAACCTAGAGGTAAGAAGAAAAACAAGGGTAAATCCAAGAAATATTCTAACCAATAGGAGATTACAAAAAATGTTGATACCCAACCGAAAAGGAAAGCTAAGCTTCCCTGCATGAATTTTACAGAGGACCACTACACGAAATAATTCCCTCATTGTGAGGAATTCACTAAATTTCTGAATGGTGCTTCCCAATCTGCAATGTTAGCTAAACCTTTCCCAACTCAGCAACAACACATGGTTGCAAATGTTGGCATGTTTTTCAGACAAAGGTAGAGTATGCGTGTTTTTCATTGATGGCAAAGATCATGATCAGCAACACAATGATAATGATGGAATGGAAATATTAGCAGTGTAAGCTCAGGAGGAAGAGAAACAATGATCATTGGATCCCATTCAGAATTCCCGATGAACGTTAGATCCAAATTAAGACTGGAGGAGTGCACAAAAGAGGAGAACAGATATCAGGTGTCAGATTTGAGTGCAAAGACCGACCATTGTCAGATCTAGAAGAAGGAGCATGATCTTTAAGTACAATATGAAGCGGGCTTAGAAAGTCTCGAAAGTAGGAGGATCGTTGATCCAGGAAGGACATGTGGAAAACAGTCAGAGCACGACAAAGGTTTCGTTTTGGAGTTTCAGAGATCAGGAAATCCAAAGGAAAGAGGTTCTCTAACCCCTTGAACTCACGATATGAAAAATCATGATAACAATCCTGACCGTTGGATTCATAGGACACGTGGAAAGCGATTGGAATTTTGCTGACTTGCACATTGGCAGAGTCAATAGAGCATGGTGTGGGAACTCATGATATGCAATATCCTGAAATGATCCAAGCCATCGGATTGAGGGTTTATCTAAACCCTTGGATCAAGGTATGCTGTGGAACGTTGGATGCAGAGGACACATGGCGAGCGATTGGCATCTCGCTGACTGGAAATTCAAAGGAAGGAAATCCTATAACCTTCCATCTCACGATATGAGAAATCATGATAAGGATTGGACCATGGTCATAGACAAGGTCACATCGTCAAAGGCTGGAGGAAGGAGCTAGCGGAGATAAGCCCATTTTCAAAGATCGCAACATGAAGAGTCAAGACTCTTCATCTCTGGATTACCGAAATGTGAAATGAGAAAATACCTTTTTGTATAGGTTGTGATCACCTCCAGTGGTCATGTGAGAGGGAGGAGCTAGCGGAGCTAAGCTCCATTTCGGGGATCGCAAATTGGAGCGTCGAGACCCTTCGACACAGGATTTTCTAAATGCAAAATGCGAAACGCATTTTGATTAGGCCCATGGTCACAGCCAGTGGACATATGGGATAAACACAAGACCCTGTGGATTTAATTCAACGATGCTGATTATTTGAGCATTTGATCAAAGGGATACTGTTGATCTTCATGATTAACTATTTAGTTACATTCCAATTATCATGATTGAATCATGGTTCTTGATTGGTTGGCGATTCAGTTGATGAGATGTTTTCTTCTTTTCCCAAGGAGATTTGAAGTGTAACTGATGAGGCTGGTGTGTATAAAAGGAGAGATGCAGCGATTGTGTGAATTTGGCTGTTCTAACCGAAACAATGAGATGAACTGTAAGAAGGGTAAAATGATAGAATGCATAGCATGAGATAAAACTCAGAGATGAGTAACAATCGTCGAACAGACAAAAGCAAGAGAAGAATAGCAGAATAGCATGAAGCAAGAGAAGAATAGCAGAATAGAATGAAGCAAGAGTAGAATAGCAGAATAGCATGAAGTAGAGCAGAATTGCATAACAGTTTTTGAACCAGAGAAGAATTGTAGAACAATGAAGAAGGGGTAAGAATTGAAATACATGTATTGTTTGTTTGTCAATCATTTATTTATAAACAGGGAGGTAGTGTGGTGCTAGGGAGGACTGTGGTCCTCTGATATTCAAGTTGGTGCTTGAATATTGGAAGTTGTATCTTCCATCTAGTTGTGTCTAGAAAATAGGGTGGCAGGGTGGTGCTTGGGAAAACACAGAGTTTTCTGTATGCAAGTTGGTGCTTGTATAAGTGGAAGTAGGTTCTTCCATCCAGTCGGTGCTGGAACACTCAGGGAGTTGGTGCTTCCTTCTAGTGGGTGCTAGAGA
>JASDQU010737694.1:90706-103144 GCA_032191745.1 Picea mariana | reverse complement strand
CCTCAGTTGTCTTAGTAATCTCAACAACAAAAATTCCTTCCCCTCCGCAAGGGGGAAATGCAACTCATTCCAACCATGGGGTTATTTCTCAAGCGTCGCTCAGGATTTTATGTGTAAGAATATGGTTAGTCTAATGACCAAAGCTAAGACTTATGAAACTCCTCCAGAAAATCATGCCAATGGAGGTGCTACCGATAAACCCTCTATTAAAATAGATCATAAACTCACTATATCATACACAAATTTCAATCTCCTATTAAGATTCAATAGTAAAGAATTAAAACCCAATATTTAATTGTACTTAATGAGAAGAAACACTAAATGATATAGATATCGAACTAAATCAACAATGAAATCATTCATGAATAGTAGAAAAATTATTCACATTTTGCACATAATTTTCTAGGTAATTACCCTTGATCAAAACACATGAAGGATGAGAAATTTAAGAAGAAAGTTTCTTTACTAATATTTAGAAAATTCTGAGTACAACAATAATAAATGTTCAGGATTAACAAACTATACTTTCACTCTATCTGAGAAAAAAATTTCACTTATTTCTTAGTAACACAATCTGAAATAAATAAAAAAGTCTTCTAGTACAAATTGTATGGACTATACAGTCACAAAAAATAGAAACAAACCTCAATTTTCATTCCTAGAAGAGGTACAAAACAATACCTCACTATACGGATTTGTTAGCAGTACAAAAAACACCTATAAATTCATGCCTAAGCTCAACATTGATTTCTGTGCAATCTGTAGCTACAAATCCAACAAAACTTGTTGTACTATGCAAGTTGTAGTTACAAATCTAGTAAAACTTGTTGTACGACCTCCTCAAAACTGTACTATATGAACTTCCATGTTGTACGATAATGAAACTCTTTAATGCTGAATCTACCTTGAAGTGCATGCCAATCCCTCTCCTAGTTATGCATTTCCAACTTCCTCTATTGAAGCTCTTTCCCTCCAAGCAAAGAAACTCTCCTGGGATGTGTGCCTCTTCACCTTCCCTTCAACTCTGTTCAAAACATGTTCCCCTCTCTCACTCATGAGTTTCCTTTATTCAATTTCAAAGTGTAAATACCCTAACCCTTGGTCTTCCAATGAGATTGACGGTTAGGATCTAATCTTTCCCTCATGAGATCAATGGTCATGAATTAATACTTTGTTGAGGTCACTTAAGTCACTAAAGTGACCCATAACATCATAGAGTCACTTTTACAATTTGAAAATAAAATACCCAACTTTATAAAGTTACTTTATAAAAACCCATTATAAAGTCACTAGGGAGAAAATGTGCCTGGTCACTTCCGCATGCTGGGTGCCACCAATGCAAAAGTACCTTCGAGCTACCAAATATAACACTCCCTTTGAGAGAGAGAGAGAGGTATTTATAGTATCACCACCATAATCCATCTCCAAATCCATCATCCTGTCCGTTGTCGTAGCCTCTCCCTCTACACTAGAAGCCTTTGCTCCATCCTAACAGGAAGCCACTATTCCCACTACACTGGAAGCCTTGGTTGCTACCTCCGATGATCTATGAACTAAATACATGTTCCTTGCAGAATCCACACTCTCCTGAGCATCCATCTATTTCAACTCATGCTTTTTGAGTCCTCTGAGAGCCCTTGAAGAGGAATGAGTCCTCGGTGTCAACTCTCTGACAAAAAATATGAATCTAAAAATCCACTGAACCCCACCACAGGTCATCCCAAAAACCTGTACAACGTCTCATACCTAACACCAAGCAATACAACTGTGTCTGGAGTAGATCCCTCTAGATATAAAAATACTTAGCCACAATAGAATGCCACTCCAAATCCATCAACCTCCAAATATGACACAGGGAGTAAATTAACTATCATTTATGGAATATAAAACACCCCGACAACCACCAAAAAACCTACTGAATATGACAATTCCAACCCCCTTCACTGTAAGTTGTGAGCCGACCCCACTGTCAACAACACAATTTGAGTCTATTTCTAAAAGAATAGGAACAATGACCTCATTCCCATCATATTTTGAGAAGATCCATTGTCCATGAACCACACTTCAATGTCCTCAAACACTAGGAAACCATTTCCCATAGGACCAGTCATGAGAGAAAACTCCTCATATTTCTCAGCAAACTCAACAATCTTTGTTGATGCTGACACCTCTGGTTCCAACTTCTTCTTCTTCTTGTTAGAATACTAACTAGTGTAGTGTCTAGTATTGTGACATGTAAATCATCTCAACCTACTCATGTCCTTCTTCTTATCATTTCTCTTTCCCACAAGAGAAAATTTTTTCTCGTTTGGACTATCCACTGCCTTCTCCTAAGATCCCTCCCAGATCTCCTCCTGTGTAAATTCATCACACAATATTCTCTAGTCAGGGAGCTTCTCTCTCCCCACCATGCACTTCACGAAAACCTCCCACTCCTTGGTGAATCCTTTGATGGATATACACACCAAATCTGAGTTTGGAATAACTTTTCCGACAATCGCCAACTTGTGCTTCACCTGTGCAACCCGAGTGAGGTAGGAGGCCACACTCTCTCCTATGGCCATCCTAGTACTATGGATCTTGTCCTGGAGAGTCATTTTCAGATTCTCATTCTTTTCCTCATACAAACCCTTCAGTGCATCCCACATGTCCTTGGTTGTCTTCTTCTTATCCAAATGTGGAATAAGGTGGTCTCTGAATTCATCCAAAATGATTCTCTAAGTCTTGGATTCCTTCACTTCATGAACATATAGGTACTGGCATGATGGTGTTTGCAAAAAACCACAACTTGTTCTCCTTAAGAACAATTTTGATTCTCACCTTCCACTACAAGTAGTTGGATATCCCCTCTAACCTATATTCAAACCTGATACTGGAAGTCATCTTTGTCCACATGACAAAGAACCTTCTTTCCCCTTCTTCCAAGCAAAATCCCCCAAAAATCACTTGTTGTCCCAAGTCACAAACTGTCCAGTGAAATTTAAAGCACATGCTCTAATACCATGTTAAAATAGATTAGAAACTCACTATATCATACACAAATTTCAATCTCTTATTAAGCTTCAATAGTAAAGCATTAAAACCCAATACTGAACTGCACTTAATGAGAAAAAACACTAAATGATATAGATCTAGAACTAAATCAGCAGTGGAATCATTCATGAACAATAGAAAATTTCTTCACATTTGGCACATAATGTTTTGGGAAATTCCCCTTGACGAAAACACAGGAAGGAAGACAAATTTAAGTAGAAAATTTCTTTATTTAGCTTTAGGAAAATTCTGAGTACAACAACAATAAATGTTCAACATTAATAAACTGTACTTTCACTCTATCTGAGAAAAATATTTCACTTATTTCTTGAGTAACACGGTCTGAAATAAAAAAATTGACTTCCAATACAAACTGTATGGACTGTACAGTCACAAACAACATAAATAAACCTCGATTTGCATGCCCATAAGAAGTATAGAACAACACCTCACTTTACATATTTTTTAGTAGTAGAGAAAACACCTAGAAATCCATGCCTAAGCTCAACATTGATTTATGTGCAATCTATAGCTGCAAAATCAACAAAAATTGTTGTATGGCCTCCTCAAAACTGTACTGCACGGACCTCATTGTTGTACGATACTGAAAATCTTTGATGATGAAGCTTCCTTGAAGTTCATGCAAATCCCTCTCCTACGGATGCACACCAACTTCCTCTGCTGAAGCGCTTTCCCTCCAAGCAAAGAAAATATCTCGGGATGTTTGCCTCTTCATGTTTGCTTCAACTCTCCTAAAAAAGCATGCCCCTCTCTCCCTCACGAGCTACCTTTATTCAATTTCAAAGTGTAATTTCCCTAACCCTTGGTCTTCTAATGAGAATGATTGTCAATATCCAATGTTTCCCTCATGAGATCAACGATCACGACTTAATAATTATTTGAGGTCATTTAAGTCACTAAAGTGACCCATACCATCATAAATTAATTTTTACACTTTAAAAATAAGACCCGACTTTCTAAAAACACATTATAAAGTCACTAGGGAGAAAATGTGCTCGGTCACTTCTGCATGTTGGGTTCCACCAATGTAGAAGTACCTTTGAGATACCAAATGTAACACCCTCCACTTCCACTCCACCTCCATCTTCTGCCGCTCTTTAGATTGAGAGGACTATGGATGACTCGGTGTTGCACCTTCCCAAGGGAACAATTCAAAAATCAGTTTTTATTCCAAGTTCCCACAATGCTAAAAACTACAACATTGTTGAGGATTTAGTGAAAGCACCTTGTGCTATGTCGACGCTTGAAGTTCTAAAAAATTGTCCAAGTAAACTTATAACCATGTTATTAGCCATTGGAGTTGTGGATCCAGAGGCGTCAAATATGATTATGTTTAATATGGAATATTTTAAATCAAGGCTCTCCCATCACCTGGCATTCCAAATTCACACTATGGTTCATGAGAAGAATATCCACCACACTGTTTTGGATGAAGGAGCTTCCACTTGTGTCATGTCTTTATATTGTTGGAGAGCCATTGGTTATCCTAAACTTAACTGATCTCTGACTACCCTTAAAGCGTTTTATGGATGTGGTTTCCAACCTTATGGATTCTTGCAATATTTTGTTGTGGAATCAAAGGGAAAAACCATTTCTATCGACATTGAAGTGGTTGATGTTCCTCTGGATTACAATTTTTTGCTTGGTCATAGTTGGTTCTATGCGATTACTGTCATCGCTTCTTCATTATTTCACATTTTACAATTTCCCCATTGAGGGAAAATTGTGATTGTTGACCAAATTGATTATTGCACACCATATCTCAATAATTCTATAATGAATAATATCCCTTTCTTGGGACAATCCGATCTTAAGTACGAAAGTGTGGGGGTAGGTCTCTTCAAGGATTCCTCACTCATGGGAGTTTTTCCTTTACCTCGCCCTGATCCCCCACATGAGTTTTCCATGTTAAGTATGATTATGAATATGGTTCAATGATCCTTTGAATCATTCAATCCTTGGGTACTTCCTAGCCCAAATTCCACTAAAACACTAGGTGACATCATGCCACTTAGTCTAGCAGAGTCTCATATTCCACAAGATCTGGTACCTAAACCTTCCCTTCCTTTTCCTATATCAGTCGATCCTCTTTCTTACTCCCTCTTTGGTGAACCTATCCCTATTAGTAACCAAGAGTCTAAGTGAGTGCAGTAGAATAGTCGACAGATGAACTAAATCTTGAGGGGCATGTCTCCAGCCTTTGGACATCATACTGAAGTTAAATTGACGAATTCTTATGATGATGCTGGGGGAAAAGTACCAACCTATTAAAACTGTTGCGTCCCTTTCGTCACCTAAATGAGAAAAATAAGGACGCTTACAAGTCCAGTTGGGTTAGATGGAAAAGACAACATTGAATGAAAGAGTTAGAAACATCAAGCATAAGAAATAAAAAAAGAACTAATCCAATAGAAATAAAAGAAACTAAACTAGAGTGCATAAGGGAAATAGAACAAAAATAAACAACATTCATGCCACCAATGGATAAGTTGTATTAGTGGGAAAATACCAAAGAGAAAGGGAGAATTATGGGTCCCCTCTTCCTCCAAGGGAGGGCTCTTGAACCCCCAATGATTGAGCTCTTCTTACAAATAACAAACTAGAAGGAAATGGTGAAGAAATCCAAATCTCATTCACTCAAGAGGTGATGTGAATAGATTCAATGAAATGGTGCTTGTATGCTCTTTATGAGAAAAGAGGATTCTCCAAGAGAATATAGGAAGAATAACAACACAAATGAATTTCTCGAAAATATAATGCACCCATGGCCTCTTTTTATAGAAAATATTTGAGGCATTATTCAACCATTCTTTAGTGTGAACAAGGGGCTCTTTAGGGCACCATTAGGTCTTTGACCAGCCCCCCACTTGGATTCATCTCAGATTTGGGTGTCGGATCGACTTGGGAGATGAACAAGAAGTGGGTGGAAGGCCAACCAAAATCATAAATGCATCGTTCTAAGGTGTGTGCGGCGTTTTGTGTCCACAGTCGCGCATCAGGCGCATATGCATTTTTCCGACGGTATTCGACTGTCACACGTGCGCTCAATTCCTTTGTATCTTTAGCGCATGCTGATTTTTTAACTAGTTGTATAGTTTTGTGCCCTTTGGAAATGCATTTTCTAGGCCATGGATGAACTAATGGGTGTTTGAATATGTTGGATTCCTGTAACCATTTGCAGACGAAATTCCAGTGATAACAGATGCCCCCTGATGTGTGAGGTTAGGAGCATACGTATAACCGAAATACATGAATGTTTCTTCTACTAAGAGTACCTTTGTAAGAAAGAGTGTTTGAGGGGAATTTCAAGAGTGACCCATTGGAGGGAGGGGAGAACCTGTAGGACCCAAACGTTCCGTAAGGTGTGGAAAAATAAAACTATGTACAAACGAGGTGGGCATGCCCCATGCTCGTGTCATGTAGCTCAAAAATGTGTAATACAGTAACTGAAGTTGTGTGTTGGTGTAGACGACTACAACACCCTTGGGGGCATGTTGATAATAGAAGAGGACAATTATGATGGTGAAAAAACTCTGAAAAGAGGTGATGACACCTGTAAGAAGTGTCTATGATACACAGTCATTGATAGCCTATCAAATTTTAGAGGTCTTTGGCAAATATAAAAAACAACTGCAATAGTCGCAAAGTAAGACCCACCACAACATGATAAAGTATTGAAGTGGAATGTCATGGCGGTCAACGACAATAGAGATCAATGCTGGGTCTCTCTGTGCCACCTGAGACTCCTCATTATAAGGGTAATGAGATCCAAGATACTGTCGCCCTTCTGGAAATTGTGTTGATCTCGAAAGAAAGGGAGACACGACTCCAAGAAGCAAAGGGCTTCATGAAATCTATGAGATGAAATCAGGAACTGACGAGGAACATGGACATAGTCAAGATATGGGGAGACTCAAGACTGCCTTTGGTTGGGAATATATGTGACGTATGAGTGGCCGCAACCATGAAACTGGATCCAATGTCAGGGGGACGACTAGATGTGGGTTAAGTTGTTCCAGAGGTGGGACAAAGTGGACAAAATCAGAGATAAGTGGTACATGGACTGTGGGGTAGTCAGGGTTTTTGGACGATGTCAATAGGAGTAGAAGATAATTAATTCCCAAACCAAAGGTGACATGGGCTGCTTTTCCAGAAAAATAAGGTCGCCAAAGGTGATGACAAAAATCTATGCAAATGCTGGAAACAAAGGCTTTTAACAACTAACAAATGAATAAAGAACAATTTGGGACAAGTGTATAGATACATAAGAGGGTGTGATACAGGTGGAAATCGGTGGCCACCCACCTTTTTCGACTGGCTCAAAACAGTTTTCTAACAATTTTGGCAATTTACTATTTTTAGCAGTTTTTAACTTCTGGGGCCATTTAGAGGGCCCAAATGAAGGTTTTTCGAGATAGAGGTTCTCAATGATATCCTATGGAAATATTTATCCCCCAAAATGAAACTCCTCAATGATACCTTTCCAACGAGCTATCATATGCCTAAAACAGAGATCATATGCAAAAGTTACGACCCCAGGAAGTTAATGTACTAACTTACCCAAACGGGGCCCACATGACTTTTGGCGCTTCATCTCCTAGGGTTAGGTTTTTGGATGTCTAGGGTTTTTGGAATTCCTGTTTATTGTTAAAAGGCTTTCATAGCCTCATTATAATCATCTTCTTGTGAATGCGAGTAGCTGTCACATCTCTTCTCAGAGATAAGCTACCACCATTCTAGCGAGTCTTTCACTCTGTATTTTTACAGTATCTATACATTTATTTCATTAATAGAAATTGTGTATTACTGTATATCTGTGTCTATGAATGCATCTCTGATACATTTCTGTTATATTATTGAATATATGTGATATCTCTGTGAATTTATTTATTATATCTCCGCTGTCATTTCGTGCCGAAAATAATCCGGATCAGTGGCATCAGAGCAGGTTGTTCTTGATCATTTTTTTTTCAGTGCATGTCCCCGACGAGGTCCAAGTATAGAAAGTTGGGTATCGAGCTTGTCTCTCTTGAGGACAATCTCTCTTGCACACCCAAGAAACCCTCAATGGCGGAAGAAAAGAAAAATGATGGAGTAGACGATCCTATAAGTTTGTTGCTTGAGCAAGCTCTCACGCGACAGAGGGACGAAATGATGGAGAATTTTTCCCACATCCTTCAATGCCTCTCGATAACATCAGGTTCATCTTCATCATGCAACCACTTTGGAGGCACCTCGCCTTTTAAGGTACAGGTCAATTTTGATATTCCTATATTTGAAGGTCAGATAGATGCAGATGCCCTAGATAAATGGTTAAATCTGTTAGAAGGTTATTTCTCTGTTCACAATTTTTCCGACAGAGAAAAGATCATCTTTGTGCTCCTTAAGGGTCTACCCCATGTCAAACATCGGTGGGAAAATTATTGGGAGTAGATTTCCAAAGAGGTGTCTGGAATATATGGGGCCGAGCCCACTTGGGATTTTTTTGTGGATGCGGTAAAGGAACAATATTACCCTGTTGGCAACTATGAGGACCGATACATGAGATGGACCACACTACGGAAAGAGAGGGGCCAAGCAGTTTGGGAGTTCACCAATACCTTCCATACCTTGCACACCAAGTTGGGTATCAAAGACTCTGAACACCATTTGGTTTTGAACTACCGTGAGGCTCTACACAGATACATCCAAACTAAAATGGATTTTCTGGAAATCTCATCACTCGGTGTTGCTTATCGATATGCTGTTAAAATTGAGTAGAAATTTAAGCACCAGAACAAATGGGAGTTTGGGTCTGGAAATCTGGAACAACCAAAGTTTGATAAAGACAACCCTAACAAATAGTCTCCTGAAAACTAGTCCAAGCCACAGGAAAAGAAGGGTCACGGGAAGACAAAGAAGGACACCGGAAAATGGTGCGATTTCCACAAAATCCCCTGGCACAACCTCGATGAATGTTGCTCAAAATAGTCATTGGTGGCCAAGATCAAAGACAAGGAGCCGAACCCTGATTCAGAATCTGATTCTGAAAATACTGGTAAAGGACAGATCATTGACGCAGACCCCACTGCTATTGTCACGACCACAACAATTCAACCAAAAGAACCAACAGATCCTGAAGAGGGGGAGCACCTTTTTCATTCACAGATGTGGGTGAAGAGGACCCTGCTACATTTTATCGTTGATAGCAGAAAACAGAAGAACCTCATCTCAACAGAGGTTGTCAAACAGTTGGGATTGTCGACAACACCACATTTGCAGCCATACAACATTGGGTGGCTTCACAAGGACGAGATCTTCGTGTCAACCAACAATGCCGATTGTCATACAACATCCAACCCTTCAAGAATGAGGTATTATGTGATGTTTCCCCACTGAATTTCTATGATGTTCTCTTGGGCCAACCATATATGTGGAAACACCATGCTTTTTATGAGTCTCGACCCTGCAGTGTCATTGTTTCTCTGGGGGATCATCTCTATAGAATACCAGAGGTAGTTCCGACTATTATTCCAACTAGAAAGTGCTACAAGGTAGTATCTCATACTGCAAAATTTAGCTTCTTCACAATTTGTTCAAAAGGAGAACAAAAGGACACTGCAACCACTACAACCTCTCCCCAAGCACCTTCTATCCAATAGAAGCAGGTCGACAAGGCTACATAAAAGTGCAAAGATTCCTTCTGCATACCATCCTCTCAGGTATCTTGACTTGTTGAACAACCTCAGCCTCAACAGATTCATGATAGACTTCCACAAATTGAGCAACGTGATGTCTCCAGCAAGGCAAGCAACTCACCAAGATGCAGATTCAGCAAACGCTTTTCCCTCTCCCCCGAGAACTCAATGCAATGGAGACCATTGGTTTCTAAGGAGGGAGGATTGATCCAAGTGGAAATCGGTGGCCACCCACCTTTTTCGACTGGCTCAAAATAATATTCTGGCAATTTTCGCAATTTACTATTTTTAGCTGTTTTTAACTTCTACGACCATTTTGAGGGCCCAAACGAAGGTTTTTCAAGATATAGGTTCTAAACGATATCCTATGGAATTATTGAACCCCCAAAATGAATCTTCTCGACGATACCTTTCCAATGAGATATCATACGCCTAAAACGGAGATCATATGGAAAACTTACGACCCCAGGAAGTTAATGTACTAACTTACCCAAACGGGGCCCACATGACTTTTGGCACTTCATCTCCTAGGGTTAGGTTTTTGGATGTCTAGGGTTTTTGGAATTCCTGTTTATTGTAAAAATGCTTTCAGAGCCTCATTGTAATCATATTCTTGTGAATGCGAGTAGCCGTCACATCTGTTCTCAGAGATAAGCTGCCACCATTCTAGCGAGTCTTTCACTCTGTATTTTTACAGTCTATGTACATTTCTTTCATTAATAGAAATCATGTATTACTATATATCTATGTTTATGAATGCATCTTTGATACAAATCTGTTATATTATTGAATATCTGTGATATCTCTGTGCATTTATTTATTATATCTTCACTCTCATTTGGTGAAGAAAATAATCTGGATCAGGGTGGCCCAGTGTAAGATGGCTTGGCCGGTGAGGGCTAAAGTAATTGTGGAAAATAGGTGGAGGGTGGAGGGTCCCATAGGTGGGTTTCTGTATTAGGTAAATGAGTGGAGGAAAATCTTCAGATGGGAAAAATGATCGTGGATGAGATGGAGGGCTAATGATACTAAAAAGGTGCAGTCAAATGTGAATTGTAATGAGATTACTCGGGATTTTGTTATGGGGAAGTTAGAAAAATGAGGAGAAGGATCATGCGGTTGATTCTTGGGAATGAAAAGACTATTAGGGCTCCTATCCCTAGGGGGTGAAAACAACATGAGTTTCAAAGTTCCAGAGGGGACTATTATGGGGACAACTCATGTGGGAGAGAGTGCTACCGGTTGACAGTACTAAATTGCAGCGAAGGTGTGAGTACTGCAGAGCCGGATGGGGGGGACCCTAGAGGAAAATATCAGAGGGTGTGACTGGGAAATGCAATTGATATTCAAAGGGAATAATTACATGCCAGTATCGATGATATACCTGAAGGGGTAGCGCTGATGTATGATGACCAAGTACCTGCACACATGAAAATCGAATACTTGACGTGAACAATATCTGAAGATAAAGAATGTATAACAATTACGTGATAATTGTGAATATGAGCATGTGTACCTGGGCGTGATGTGAGAAACATGCTCTACGGGGGATGAGGATGGATGGAAGCTCAGGGAGTGTGACTGTGTAGGCGGCGGGATCCTGATCCCTTGGCTGAAGATGGATCAAAAAACGAACGCTTGGAGCTCCCAGAAATGATCCTGGAAGTTTGAAAAATAGACTATATATAGCGGTAGGGCCCGCAATGCCACCTCATTTGTACCTTCTTCCGTAGTGGATTGACAAGAGGGTTGAGGAGAGATTTGGAGATTTCAGGAGATCGAGCCAGCCGATTCAGGATCAACAAGTTTCAGGTTAGTGGTCGTATCCTCTTGCACTGTAGTTAGGGTTTCTTTTTTGGGTAGGGTTTGTATAGATGGCCGTACAAGGGGGTTGTGTGAGGGTGGCCCCCCCAGTGTGCGGGTGATCAAGTGTTTCACGTGCATGAGTGTGTGGATGTAATTTGGAGAGCCGCGCACAGGGGCACCCAAATGGGGGAAAAAAATGTGCATGGAATGTGTGCCTATGCAAATCACAACAATGCAGCCATGCGCGGCTGAGTTCCTGACAGTTGCGCATGTGTACACAACTGTGGAGTGAACATGCGCGCTAGGATGCATGCATGTGTGTGTGACAGGGGCGCATGGGTGCGCCCCTATATGGCCAATAGTTGCACAACTGTGGGATGAACATGCACGCATATGTGTGCGCCTGTGGGGAAAAAAGCCATGCCTTTGAGGCAAAGCTAAAGGGTGTAAAAACTAATCTTTTTTGGATATTTTGGTGTTTTTATGAGTTGTGATGGTTGATCAAATCTTGTATGTGTGGATGTAGGTGACCAGTTGATGATGTCGATCCACTGGAGGGAGAGAGATTGGGCGTGCCTGAGAGATGCGGTGAGAGATGAGTAGTGCCTGAGGGTTTGTGGACTCGTATTCAGGACGAGGGAG
This sequence comes from Picea mariana, assembly GCA_032191745.1. Lineage (NCBI taxonomy): Eukaryota > Viridiplantae > Streptophyta > Pinopsida > Pinales > Pinaceae > Picea > Picea mariana. Next base: position 90,965 of record JASDQU010737694.1, on the reverse strand, counting down.
TCCTGGAGCAGTGTTTGGGCTTGTCTGCAGAGTCGCAAACCTTGATCCGCAGAGCAGCTATAGCGGGGGAGGCGATGATTGGGCGGTTGCCTCCAGGGCCTGAGGGACCTCTAGCTGGTGGGGCACCTCCTCCAGAGAGAGGCCTAGGTGGTGGAGCTCTAGAGGCGCCATGAGAGCCTATGTATATGTATTTTTGTATTGGTATAGGCTTGTGGGCCCATTTTGTATATGGTGTTGTGACACTGATTTTGTACTTATA
>JASDQU010737694.1:72659-90501 GCA_032191745.1 Picea mariana | reverse complement strand
AGAGAGAGAGAGAGAGAGAGAGAGAGAGAGAGAGAGAGAGATATTGGGATCTTTGTGGTGTTCACATGTGTTGATTTTTTATGTTTATGATGTCTAATCTATATGCTATGACAAACTTGTGATGATTTATGTCTATGTGATGGTATCTTAATGTGATAAATGCCAATCTAACACTAGGTTAGCCATATTATATGCTATTTGATTGCATTGTTTTTGGATATGTGTAAATGTGATTGAATCAAAATGTCGAGATAAAAGTCTAACTTGCAGGTATTTGCGGAAGAGGCAAGGATCATGAACACGGTACATATTGTTGAGCTGGTGGACAATGAGTTGGGAATCGAGTAAGACACTTAGGTGATGAATACGACTGTGACTAGCCTCGACAAGGAGGCCAATGAAGGCTATGTATTCTGCTTGGTTATTGGTTGCTGAGCCCAGGCATATGCCGCTAGAGTGGAGCAGTTCATGTGAGGGGGAATAGAGGGCCCAAGCGGTCGAAGTGAGATTCTGTGTCCATCGACTAGCTCCGTCGGCGTAACTGATGTGGTAGGCTGATGGAGGAGGCATTTGTCAAGAACATAAATGGTAGATTAGATGAAAGGTGTGGAGGAAAATGATGTTTAAAAACTCTACAAAATGTGTACAAAAAAGAAAAATCCTAGTGTAGAATGACTACGCTCAGGCGTAAAACTTCTTTAAGTACAACCCGCTGACGGGTTCTTTGAGAGGGTGGCCTTTGGGAGAGGCCAGGATGTATGTGCCTTTAGTGAGGCAATGTTGGATGATGTAAGGTCCATGCCATAATGACTCAAGTTTTCCATAGCCGAGGGTATCGTGAGCGATATCGTAAGCAAGGAAGATGTCGCCTTCATGGAATGAGCGAAGGTTGACATGGCGATCGAAGGTGGCCTTCGATCATTTTTTGGCTACCTCATTGTTCTGTAATGAAGACCGACGATCTTCATCCAACGACTTTAAGTTCAACAAACGCTGCTCCATTGGAGCAGTGTTGGGTAATAGCTCAATAGCGGTGCGTAAGGTGGGGATTTCACACTCGATGGGGAGAGTGGCCTCGACCCCATGGACCAGATGAAATGGTGTGAAACCAGTGGAAATTTTAACTATCATGTGATAATCTCATAGCATGAAAAACAACATATGGTGCCAATTAATATTATGTTTGTTAACCATGCGCTGCAACATGGTTTTGAGGACCTTGTTGACCGCCTCTACTTGTCCGTTGGAATGAGGGTAGTATGGGGAGGTGAAATCATGGGAGAAGCCTAACCTGGAGGAAAGTTCAATGAAAATATCATTCTCGAAGTGTTTCCTGTGGTCAGACACTAATTGTAGGGGGAATCCAAAGCAGGAGATGACGTGGTTAAAGAAAAACGCTCTGTAGTGTCAGCGGTGTTGTTGAAGGTAGGCATGGCTTCAACCCACTTGGTGAAGTAATCAGTTGCAATGACGATGTATTTGTGTCCATTTCTAGATGGAGGGTTTCAAGTCATGAATTATATGCCCCATTTTCAAAAGGGGCCTGCAGTAATGACTGGGTGTAGAAGAGCGGGTGGTGCTCTTGCTTTGTTGGCATATAGCTGACATTTGTCACAATGCTTCATGGCGTGGATGCAATTGTGAAACAATGTAGCCCAAAAGTATCCTGCTCAAATGATTTTCTGGGTGGTGGAAATCCAAGATAGGTGGCCACCGCAGGCACCGTTGTGGCAGTCATTCAAGACTCTATCAGCTTCATCGTTGGTCAAACATTGACGAAGAATGGTCTCGACTCCTTGGCGATATAAGATATTACTGATAAGGAGGTAGCGAGGGGCTTGGTGTCGAATACATCGTTGATCATCTCAGGAAAGGTGATTACCAAATTTCTGTGTTCGGAGGTAGACGAGGAGATCGCCGTACCAGGGATCATCCGAGGGGATGTAAAAGAGATGTTCATTGGGAAAGTCTGTATTGATGGGAGAACTGGTAGTATTGGAAGGAAATGCTACAATGAGTTTAGCAAGGATGAGGGATTTCTTTCTCTTGGGTTTTGAAAATTCAAGGTCGTACTCTTGAAGGATAACGATCCATCAGGCAAATTTTCCATTAATTTGCCGACGAATGAGAAAGTATTGCATGGGGTTGGAATCTGCTACGACCTTGGTAGTTCGAAGCAGGATGTAATGACATAGTTTCTAGACTACAAGGACAAATGCAAGGGCGATTTTCTGTTCATGATTTTATTTCAACAAAGGTCCTGAAAGATTTTTACTAATATAATAAATGACATGCTCATGGTCATCGTCCCCTAATTGGACTAGAATTCCTACTACTGAGACGGCTGAGGCCGATAAGTAAAGGATATAGCTATGATCATAATCAAGTGGAGTAATCAATGAGGCGTTGGAGAGTGCCTCTTTAAGATTGTCAAAAGTGGATTGGGCATGTTCATCCCATTGGAATGGGATTCCGTGGCGTCGCAAGCGAAGGAACCCATGTGCTTGAGTGGCGTAATCTGGGACAAAGTGTTGTAGAAAGTTAGCTTTGCCTTGTAGGCTCTGCAGTTGGCATAAATTCCGTGGTGGGGGAATTTCGGTGATGCTACGTTGGGAAACAATGAACCCAAGGAGGCAGCCAACAGTGATGCAGAATACRCACTTGAGGGGGTTCAAGCAGATATTGTATTGACAACACCTTTGGAAGATGATCCGTAAATCATTGAGATGTTGAGTGCATTTCTTGGATCGAGCGGTGAGGTTGTCCAAGTATGCGAGGATGATATGAGCCAGTTCATGAAAAATGTATGTCATGGCCCGCTGAAAAGTGGCACCAACGTTCTTGAGGCCGAAGGGCATGACACGATAAGCAAAAGTAGTGAATTCGGTTTTGTATTGATCGATTGGGTGGATATGAATTTGGTTGTATCCAGAGAAACCGTCCATGAAGGAAAAAGCCTCATGACTGACGCAATCATTGATAATCTGGTCAATAAAGGGAGTTGGAAATTTTTCTTTGGGGCGTGATTGAGATCGCAAAAGTTCATACAGACATGCATAGTGCCCTATTTTTTGTTAACAGGGATGGGGTTGAGACCCATGATGTATATGCGATGGGGTATATGAACCCAACAACGCGTAATTTGTCAATATTGGCTTTGATGGCCGCTGATTTGGATGGGTGTAATGGATGTTGCTTTTGTCATACAGGGGTAATATCATGCCATGTGTCTATATGATGTTCGACAATAGAGGGATCAAGGATGGGCATCTCTGTGTATGACTAGGAAAATATGTCCTGGTATTCCTGGAAAAGAGCTTTGTAAGCTATGAGTTCTTCAGGACAATATGTGGCACATATGGTGATTTCCACTATCATTCCAGGTTTGATGGAAATATCGATTTTGACGGTGGGGGAAATGTTGGCCATGTTTCCTTCTTCAAAAGCGTCAGGGGTAGGTATAGGGTTATTGAACCAATCTATATGCCCTGATGGGATAAAATCTTTGGATTCGATTGCGTATATGGAGTTTTGGTTAGGAGGCACAAAGGAATCCTCTAAGAGAAAGAGCGCTTGGTGATGGAGTGGATCCCATGGGAAATTGGGGGTAGTTAATTCCTTGAGGATGTCTTCATCATAGTGGAACTTTCGAGAATATAGGGGATCCCGGGGAGTAAAATTGGTGACGGTAACTGTGTGGTTGTATTCTGGTGGTGACGATGTAGAGGGGATGTCACGAGGAGGTTGCGATGGTTCGCTCAACATAAACTAAATATCGATATATTGTGGGTTGAAAATGGTAGTCGGGCGTAAGATTTCCATGGGAAAATGAATGGGAGAATTGGGGGGATTTGGGGGAAAATCCTCCTCTAGGCTATCAATGAACCATGGAGGAGTGGGAAGTCCCTCAGGCTTGGGGGTGAAGATATAAACAATATCGGGAGAGGGAGTAGAGATAACTACTGGTGTCACCAAAGGTGTGGTGATGGGGGGATTTTGAATAAGGTCTAGTTGACAACGCCTGTATTCAATAATCATGGGACACTGGTAAGTGAAGTGATCTAATGATTCACCGAGGGAGCAAGGACATATCATTCATTCATTGATTGAAGTCGTGACATAGTGGATGCCAGTGACTTGTGTTTGAGGTGATGTGGATGGAGGGGGTTCTTGCTGAAAGCTTTGGCATACTGTCGTTAGTGTCTGCCTAAATTGAGGTAGAGTCGGGCAATGGTGGGTGTAAAGGCCATACTCTGAAAATATTCCACATGTGAATTTGGTTCACAGACCTTTGCTACCTATAGCAGGGGATGCAATGGTTGTAGTACTAGGTGAACTGGAGGAAGTGACAAGTGGTGTCGCTGCCCGAGGGAGTTGAATTAAATTGCGTAGCTCGGGGAGAGACATGCATTTATTAGTTCCATGTCTGTCTTTCTCACATAGTGTGCAAGGAGGTTGAACTCGTGGGGGAAGTGGAGCGGTGGGCTCTTTATTATTCCTTCTGCCCCCAGCTGTAGCAGTGGTGCTAGTGAGTGGGGGTGAGGGTGGTGTGGTTGGAGTAAGTATTGGGATCTGCATTGGGATTCCTTCAGTTTGGGGAGGGAGGGATGGTTGAGGGACCATCGCAGGTGGATGTAGATACTGTACTAGGATTGCCAACACCATATTGGGAAGGGTAAGCGTTGCGGCTACTTGGAAATATTGTACTCCCGGTGGGGTGTAAAAGAAGGGGATTTGAGTAATGGCTTGGGGGACTGTCTTCCAAACCGGGATGTGGCCTTGGGGGAGGGTAAAGTTATGAACATGTGGAGCTGAAGAGTTCTCAGGGGATTCCTAAGGAAGGATCTCTGCAACTAGTGGGACGTCAGATAGTAAGGAAGGAATTGTTGTTTGGTGGCTTCTGCTTTGCATAGATTACGCCACCAATGCCATTTGTGAAAGTGGTCAACGATGTGTGTAGTAGAGGTTTGTTTAAAATCTGAGAGTATTTTGAGACCATTGTCATGATGGATTGGTAGTTGAAAGAAGGTAAAAAATGATTTGGCCAAAGATTCAAAGGTCAKATGGGACCCATATTTTTCTTCTACATACCACTTGGATGATGGGCCAATGAGCGTGTRWTGGAATAAACTCAATTAGACAGAGTCGTCCATGATGTTGTTTGAAGAGCACCATAAGTGGAAGGTCATGATATGGTTGGTCGGGTCATCTCCCGCTTTTCCTTCAAATTTGGGAATGTCTGAAGGTAGTTTGGTAGACATTGTAGGCCATGTGGGTTCGTGCAATATAGAATCATTGGTGAGCTTAGTCAGATCCGGTATGTTGAGGGAAGACAAGTATGACATATGAGGTGGTGGGGGAGGATTAATTCCCATCATGGCAGGAATGTTTTGTCTACCTGACCCTTGAGGAGGGTTAGTTCCAACCATGGTGTGAGTGGTTTGTGTACCTGACCCTTGAGAGGGGTTAGGTGGGGTTGTACTTCCCCCTTGGGAATAAGTTTTCCCCCCACTTCCGTGTAAAGGAGAGAGAGTGGATGGTTGATCTTGGGAAGTGGACCCAAGTAAAGTGGAACCAGGCAAAGTGGATCCCAAAATAGTAGCACTCACAAGGGTGTGAGAAGGTGGAGCCGATGAGTTGGAAAGACTAGAAACTCCCGCTAGAATAGGAGGGAGATTTAGCAAGCATCTGGAATGATGGGGATGCTGAGGGTCCCCTATGATGTCTGACTAGCAAAGTGGGTATGTGAAAATGATGATGAGAGCAATAAATGAACAAGAGTCTGTGTTATAATTTTTTGAACCTTCACAATATATCTGACAATCGTATGTAATCACAAGAGTGTCATACATAAATCAATTGGTAAAGAATCATATGTTGATATTATGGTAGCTTCAGGATGTATGAACCTCTATTGTGACCTTTGACAAGATTAGAATGTTCCAGAAGGAAGCAAAGAAATGAAAGTAACCCTAGACTAGATGTTGGCTGGAGAAAGATAATTAATATGAATCAATTAGTACCCAGAGAGAAGTCAGCCCAGGCAGTTAGCCAGGTTTACTATAAATAAAGGGTGCCAGTCTCTCATTTCACACACTTCTCAGAATTGCAGAGAGTTACTTCTGCGCACTACAGTCCAACAGTTTTGTGCACAAGTCCTGGGGAAGGTGCTGTGCCAATTTTTGGGTGTGACTATCTGATCGACTTGGTTACTTATTGCTTGGTGCATTAGCCTTGCTTGTCTATTAGATTGCTACCAGGATTCTTCTCTTTTTTAAAGTCAAGGTGCTTGCAGAGTGGCTTCGGCCTATGGTTGGGTGACAAGGGTATTGCCAATGGTAAAACGAGCACAATCCTTCATAGTCTAACAGGTTATGGGCCCACACCTCCTTCATTCAGTCTAACTGCTTGAAAGAAGCATAGCCATTAGGATATTGATCTCGTTGAGGAACTGCTGCTAGGGTTACTAGCAGGAGCAACTTCCAAGACACTGCTGCTAGGGTTACTAGTAGAAGGAGTTGTAGAAACCCTAAATCTCAGATCCGACACCTTGTGATGGAGCGTATTGCTCAAGGAGAAGATATTAAGATGTGCCCTAGTTCAGCGCACCTTTTGGCTCTCTCAGAAGACAAAAATGTCAGAGTTGAAGTTTTGGATCAAGGCATGACCAACTACCAGTCAACTGAAGACATGAGTGAAACAATTAGTCTTCTACACTACTCAACACTCACTGGAATGATTGAAGATGACATGTGGATAATCGATAGTGGAGCTTCTAGGCACATGACGGGAGATCAAGCCATACTCTCAAACCTAAATGAGAAGAATACATCGTACAAGGTAGATCTTGGAGACAAAATCACTTACCTAGTCAAAGGATTTGGACAAGCCTCCGTCAAGTTGAAATCATGTAACAATTTTCACTTAAGCAATGTTTTATATGTTCCTGGTTTAGAAAAGAATCTTGTATCGATATCTTGGCTAGAAGACAAAGGAAACATAATAGCTTTCGTAGATGAAAAAGTATTATCATGGCATAAAGACTCCAGCATAGAGAATGCTAGGGTTATTGGAAGTCATGAAGGAAATTTGTACAGACTATTAGAACAAAATGAAGAAGCTCTCATACAAGATAGAAGTCAGCAGAGACGTAACATTCAATGAAAAGATGGCCTTCAAGAAATCCATAGAAGAAACTATTGAAGAAGAAGAGATTGAAGAACCTAATGAAGAAAGCACAGAAACGAAAATGATGAAAAGGAACAAACTGATCATCCTATGGAACCATTTGAAAACATTGATTCAGATATCATACCTAAAACCACGAAATGACCATCTTGGCTTGAAGCCACCTTACAAGATGCAGAAAGACTCAAGGTTCTAGAAGGAACATTCAGAAAGAGTAAAATACCTAAAAGATTCTCAAGTTATGCAACATACATGACAAAGCTTCTAGATGAAGAACCTACCACATTTGAAGAAGCAGTTCAAAAGGGACAATGGAAAGAAGCTATGATGGAAGAACATCAATCCATTATAAAAAATGAGGTATGGGAAATCGTACCTATACCTAAAGAAAAATCAGTGGTAACTTCAAAATGGGTATACAAGATCAAACATGCAGTAGACAGAAGCCTGGATAAATACAAGGCAAGATTCGTAGCCAGAGGATTCTCCCAGAAGGAGGGAGAAGATTATTATGAAACCTTTTCTCCAGTGGCTAGATATACTTCCATCAAAGCTATCATATCTCTTACTGCTTCCATGGGATGGAACTTACATCGGATGGATGTAAAGACAACTTTCCTCAATGGAGCTATTGAAGAAGAAGTATATATTGAAAAAACTCAAGGGTTTGAGGTACATTCCAGAGACACTCACATGTGCAGATTAAACAAAGATTTATATGGACTCAAGCAAGCTCTAAGGGCTTGGTATTCTAGAATGGATAGATATCTAACAAGACTTGGTTTCTCCAAGAGTCATGCATATCCAAAACTTTACTACAAAGTCGTGGACAATGCACCTGTAATTATACTACTATATGTTGGTGGTCTATTCATAACAGGCAAAGAGTCTCTCATCATCCAGTGCAAGAAGGAAGTAGCTTCTAAATTTGATATGAAAGATATAGGTCTCATGCATTATTACTTGGGACTAGAAGTATGGCAAAAGCGTGGTGAAGTATTCCTTGGACAAGGAAAGTATGCAATAAAGATCCTTCAGAAGTTTGGAATGATGGATTGTAAGTCCAACACTCCTATGAATGATGATATAAGAAAAATGAAAGATCCAAATTATGATCTAGTAGATCCATCTCTATATCGACAACTAATTGGGTCATTGATGTATTTGGTAAATACCCGACTAGAAATTTTCTTTGCCATGAATACACTAAGCCAGTTCTAGGTGGAACCAAGACATGAGAATTGGATAGCTACAAAGAATGTCCTAAGATATATTCGTGGGACGATAAAATATGGCTTAAGATATACCACATCCAGTGATATACAACTTCATGGATTCATAGACTCAGATTGGGCAGGAAGTGCAGAAGATAGAAAGAGCACTTCAGGTATGTGTTTCATCTTGGGATCCACTATGACATCTTGGGGCAGCAGGAAACATAATTCTGTTGCTTTCAACACAGAAGAAGCAGAGTATATCACAACATGTGAAGCATGCACAAAAACAATATGGCTAAGGAAGTTAATCTCTGATTTATTTGATCAGATTCCAGAATCGACCATAATACATTGTGATAATCAGAGTTGTATAATATTATCAAAACATATCGTTTTTCATGAAAGATCGAAACACATTGAGATCAAATACTACTTTATTCGAGATAAAGTCCAGGAAGGAGAGGTAAAGATCGATTATATACCCACAAATGAGCAGACAACAGACATCCTGACAAAGCCTCTATCTAGAATAAAGTTTTCATATTTCTGAGAGAAGATGGGGATCGTGGAAACAACTCCCTTAGATGAAAGGGAAGAAATGACTCTCCAGGTTGGGAGGGAGCACTGAAAATATTATTGAAGAAATTTATTTTCGAGATTGAAAAATAGTCCAGCTTGGACAGATTCGTTTCTGTTCGGAAAGTGGATTGAGATTTCTGACAAACAACGATTTCCCATTGTGGTTAACATGGGAAATGGTCCATATTTCTAATGTATCATAGACAACAACTTCCCATTGTGGTTAACATGGGGAGTGGTCTAGGGAAATCTCTCTTCTTGAGGGTTACTCAAGAAGACTGGCCTGCCTCACCAGACAACGATTTCTCATTGTGATTAACATGAGAAATGGTTTGTTTTGGAGGTTGATACATGACAATATTTTCCTCTTGTGGTTAACAGAGGAAATGGTTCGTACAATAATTCTTTAGGGTGTATTCATTCTCTCTGGGTTTCACTTTGTTTAGTGCCAGAGGAATGGCCCAGGGTGGGGAATGGTCCAGGCTCAGCAATCAGGAACATGCATTCCTTAGGGAAGATTTATTCTCTCTAGGTTACACTTTGTTTAGTGTCGGAGGAATGGCCCAGGGTGAGGAATGGTCTAGGCTCAGAAATCAGAATAATCATTCTTCCTTGTTTGAGAAGAATAGGGCAGATAGCCCATCGTTGATGTTATACTCTGAGGGTAGATATTATTTCAGATCTCACCGATGTGAGTGAAATATTGTCCCAGATGATCCAGTTTATTTTAACAATATTTTCTGTTCAGGTCGGCATTAGATGATTGTTATGGAGACTACCTATATCCAGATAGTAGAGATATACTACTGTGGTGGATTTGTTCCACTGTTTGTGACTATGTGTCACGGTTTGAGTAGTTGCATACTACCATGGATAAACACAGGTGTGTTCTATAAATTGATATTGTACCAGTTGTCATAGGAGATTATCCAGTTGGATAATAATGACGGTGCTCGTGATACTACCAATTGAATGGTCTGTTTGTGCTCAAGACCATACCTCCCTAGCTAGGAGGGAGTGTTGATATTATGGTAGCTTCAGGAGGTATGAACCTCTATTGTGACCTTTGACAAGATTAGAATGTTTTGGAAGGAAGCAAAGACATGAGAGTAACCCTAGATAAGATGTCGGCTGGAGAACGATAATTAATATGAATCAATTAGTACCTAGAGAGAGAAGTCGACCCAGGCAGTTAGCTAGGTTTACTATAAATATAGGGCGTCAATCTCTCATTTGACACACTTCTCAGAATTGCAGAGAGCTACTTCTGTGCACTGTAGTCCAACAGTTTTGTGCGCAAGTCTTGGGGAAGGTGCTACGCCAATTTTTGGGTGTGACTATCTGATCAACTTGGTTACTTCTTGCTTGGTGCATTAGCCTTGCTTGGCTATTGGACTGCTACCATGATTCTTCTCTTTTTCAAAGTCAAGGTGCTTGGAGGGTGTCTTTAGCCTATGGTTGGGTGACAACGGTATTGTCAATGGTAAAATGAGCACAATCCTTCATATTCTAACATCATACACGTGGGTAGATGGGTTTTGTCCGTGTGGGAGAACAAATACAAAAAATGCTCGTGTCCTAAGAGACGTAATGTCCTTCCTCTAAAATATCACTGGACCTTCCAATAGCACTCAACAGTGGGGTCTGAAGCCACCAGAAGAGAAACTAGTGAAGGATGAAGTAATCAGTTATAATGAGGGGTAGAGGGTGCATATCTCGAAAGAGTTGGTGATATTTCCCAATAGCCACACAAAATTTGATCAAGGTGCAATTGAAGCCCACAATTTCCACCTGGGTAGATGTCCTAAAATTTGGTCACTCAGTACCTCGGTCAAAGTGCGACATTTAGATTTTTGTCCTAATAAATGGGTCATGGGCTGGATCCCGTTGAAGAGGTGGGGGCCTCAAGGGGGGATGCACAGAACAACCAGAACTTGGCCTTCAACCCTTCATAGATATCTCCCTGCCTTATGGTGTAGGAACACTTGAATTGGAGGATTTAAGGTTCCCTATTTGACAACTTCTACTGTTTGAAGATGTGAGAACTAGATAACGGGGAGTTATTTGGATGCCTATCCCTGAGATCCTACCTAGACTAAAAAATTTGTTTTGGCACCTCCTGTGGAGAAAAACTTAGTGAGTTTTTAGAAAGATTTTAGATGTGATTGTTTGAGATATTGGGGGTGTGAACCAATCTCTTTGAAATTAAGTGGTAGTGGACAGTTTCATCGAGAAAAGGGGCAGGGCGTTTCAGAATCCCTTTGGAGGAAACTTACTTCAACCTCCACGATTTTCTAGATGAAGCTATGTGAGTGAGTAGTGACTTTGTGTGTGAACAAGTGAAAGTGTGCCAAATTTTTAATATGTTAGGTGTCACCTTGCTGCATGTGGACTTCGTGTGGTCCTTACAAGTCTTGATTACCTAATTTACTAAATGCCATTGTTACAACCTTGCAGAATTTTAAAGCCCATAGAGAACTAGCATGTGGACATGTGGGTCCTTAACAATCCTTTAACTCCCTAGTGTGATTTAATCTAAGAAAGCTTCAACAAATATCCTAGATTGTGGACACGTGGGCATGTATGGGCCCGTTACAAAACCTTTAAACTTCCCTAGTGATTTAATCTAAGAACGTAGTTTCAAAACTATCCTATTCTTTGTAGCATGTGGGCATGTATGGACCCTTACAAATTTTAATATGTGTTTGAAAAGAAAATAAGAGAAGTCCCGAGGGGGCTGTTGTCCTCTCCTAAAGATTTTGTCTTTAAGGGAGATGAAATGTTCCCTCAATCATTTTCCTGATTCTCAAGATCACTTTATGGCGCGAGAGAAGAGAATACTCAGAGATTGATGTTCAATTTTTGGTCCCAATGAAACTAGTTATATGTGTGATATAGAATGACTCCAAATTATCTTTAATCAAAGCAAGCCATCCATGTGGCAAAATGAGAGAAAAAAAGAGGGAAAAATATGCATTTTATCCTCTTAAGTACTTATGTTTTGACTAACCCTTCATGTGGAGAGGGAATCTAAGTGTGGTGCTTATTAAAATTTGCATAGAATCAATCTTAAGAAGGTTGTGGGCCTTCAAGAGATCACAAAAACCCTTACAATGTGTGATTTTTTGAACAGTTGCGCGAGTCTCAGAGTAGACATAGGTGCATTGGGCACCGATACGCAAATTGAAAATGACTTTTGGACGCAGTGTGCAGAATGCATTGAGGGATACAATAGTTTTGGCACACATGCTCGGAAGACACGCCTGTGGGTCAAAAAACCCATGCACTTTCTGTTACACGACCGAGAAGAAAATTTTGGATGAAATTCCCTCAGCTCAGCTCCGAATTTGGATTTTTGCAAGCAGGCATGGGCTAGTTATGGTTCCTGCAAGTTAAATAAACTGAAAAGAAGTGCTCAAACAACCCAAATGGGGAGGAAATTGATACCTATCCCCAGTGATGTCGCCAATCTGTTGTGTCCCTTTCGTCGCCTAAATGAGCAAAATAAGGATGCTTATAAGTCCAGTTGGGTTAGCTGGACAAGACAATAGTGAATGCAAGAGTTAGAGACATCAAGCATAAGAAATAAACAAAGAACTAAGCTAATAGCAATAAAATAAACTAAACTAGAGTGCATAAGGGAAATAGAAAAAAAATAAACAACATTCATGCCACCAATGAATAAGTTGTATTAGTGGGAAAACACCAAAGAGAAAGGGAGACTTATGGGTCCCCTCTTCCTCCAAGGGAGGGATCTTGAACCCCCAATGATTGAGCTCTTCTTACAAATAACAAACTAGAAGGAAATGGTGAAGAAATCCAAAGCTCATTCACTCAAGAGGTGATGTGAATAACTTCAATGAAATGGTGCTTCTATGCTCTTGATGAGAAAAGAGGATTCTCCAAGAGAATATAGGCAGCATAACAATACAAATGAATTTCTTGAAAATATAATGCACCCATGGACTCTTTTTATAGCAAAGCTTTGAGGCATTATTCAACTAGTCTTTAGTGTGAACATGGGCTCTTTAGGGCACCATTATATCTTTGACCAACGTCCCACTCGGATTCAACTTGGATTTGGGTGTCAAATCGACTTCGGAGATGAACCAGAAGTGGGTGGAAGGCCGACCAAAATCATAAATGCACCATTCTGAGGTGTGTGCGAATTTTCGTGTCTAAATTCATGCATCTGGTGCATATGTGCTTTTCCAGTGGTATTCGACTGCCACACGTGCACGCGCTTCCTTTGTATCTTTAGCGCATGCTGATTTTTTAACTAGTTGTATAGTTTTGTGCCCTTTGGAAATTGATTTTCTGGGCCATGGATGAACTAATGGGTGTTTGAAGATGCTGGATTCCTGTAACCATTTGCGGATGAAATTCCAGTGATAAAAAACACCATGTTGGGAAAAAAACCACCAATAGGTATCTATCAACATACCAACCTATGGACATCATGTTGGGAAGAGGTCCGTTCATGGGTATTACACCAAGCATAGTTTATTCTCATTTTCAAGTTTGTAAAAAATGAAACCAACTCTGAGCACAGTTTGATTTATGTGTCAAGCTCATTAAAAAATGAAGCAGAATGTGATCATACTTCATCATCCTTTGAGCTCATTAAACCACAAAGAGTGATCTTTCGAGTGGTAGTTTACCCCTTTTTTCGGCCTCGTAAGACTAACTACGCAAAATCTATACTCTATTCAATCATGACTAGAATAGTTCTCCCTTGTATTGTTTTACACTTTTTCGGGCTTGGGGGACCAAATTTACAAAAAAAAACATCCATGGAGTCATGTTTAAGATCTTTTCAGAATCTCTAAACATGAAAATACTGTCAAGTTTTCCTTTTTTGGACTCGTAAAACATGCATTGAAAGACCCATACGGGGCTGAACCCTTCCTTCTTAAGGTTCATTAAACATATGATGAGGGACTCATTGAATATGAGCTATTTTGATAATATGTAATCCTCCTCAATCTCGTTAAAAAACAAAGAGGTACTCGCCAATCATGGTGGGGGAAAAATTGAAGGAAGTGGGTCAAGTTTTTGGAAAACATTATGGAATTTGTTTGTTGTCGCCCTTGAAAATGGCACCTGTTTTTGTCTCATATCACAATTGGGTAATCTACTTGTCTCTGATTCATACCAATCCCATGAGTCCTCATACTCGTTCATCTCACCCGAAGAGTTCCTTGGTAATTGTTGCACTATGTTTTGTTCTATATATCAGTCGGGTAAATGCTTCCAAGTCATCTGTCGTGCCTCACAATGTTTAAGGGAAGTTTCACTTCAAACCAACCACTCTACAGTATTACCAGCTTTCATCCTCATGTCAATCCATACTTGTTTGATATGTCATATTTCATCACTTTCTTGTGTCATTTTCATGTCGATGATGGGGGAAACATCATGGCCCTTCTTCGACAAGTCTGATCTTATTGACTTGAGCATAATATACATGAATTAAAATTAGAAACCAATTAGTACCTTGGAGCCTGCATGCCTTAATGGAATTTTTCCTTAGCTTCAACAGTAGGTTTACACCATTTTCCTTTGAACGAATTATTCCACAGATGTTCGACTTCAACTCATTCATTCACGTTCATTGGAATGTACTAGGGTACCTTGGGATTCATTTTCATCATTGGGGATTTCCCTCACACTTGTTAATGGTGTACATTAATGACCAATATTCAAGTGGTTTCTACCATGTTCGACATCAAGTCATCTACTCACATGGCTAGAATCATACTATTTCGGGATCATAATGAAGACCCTGATTTGGGAGTTCATTATGTTATGTTCTTTACCCAGGCTACGATGGAGATCATTTGAATATGTAGAAGATTCTAGTATAACCACCATATTGGAAATATCACTTATCTATATATTGTCACATAGATCCAGTTTGTATTGGTATGTGACTATTTTTTTGTCATATCGTAGCTCCACTGTGTAGTCTTTCATGGCTTCGATCAAATGATGTCATGGAGGTATGGATCCAAATTGTATCTCTGGTGGCCATATCCTTAGTCAGTACTTTCATGGATCCACAGTGTATTGGTTGATGACCATGATTTGAGTCAGTTTACTTTGATCATAGGTATGTCTGCCTCAAGGATTATACATATACAATGTTTGATGTTTGTTTGCATCTTCTTCCATGCTATCCTACTCTAGCACCCTTGCATTAATATTTTGTAAAGTGTTTCAGCCATCAGTTTATCCTATGACCTCACACTTTAGGGGGCATCTGTTACACACCTAAATGTCACACCACCATGTCGCACGTAAGTGTCGCATGCACCTTACTAAGTGTTGCATGCACTTTATCAAGCGTCGTATGAACCTTACTTAGTGTCACATGCACTTTATTAAGTGTCACAACTTGGACACCATGGAACAACATTTGTCATAATTCCTAGTCATTGTAGAGGACAAAAACCCATCATGAGAAGGTCAAAATGATGCCTTTTACCTTGATATTTTCACCATTTTTGAAGGTCAAATCTCCCCACCCATGTGTAGGGACTATTGAAATATTATCAATGCTCCCCTTCCCATGTATAGGGAGTGTTGAAAATTCTCTATGATTATTATTGGGGGAGCATTGAAGTGGTTAGAGGAATTTATAGTTAGCCCACCTTATTCTAAGGGTTAGTTCCGAGAATATGAAGTCAAGGATTCAAATCATATCTCATGGCTCCATCTTAGGTAAACGTAATCCAAACTTATGGAGAAAAATCCTAAACCATTTCCTAAAATAAGTCGTGATGGTTAAGCCTCCAAACTCCTATATAATGAGTTCATTCCAAGGTGAAAGGGGAGCAAGGATTTCATAGTGTCAAACCTTTGATCTTGTATGAAGAATTCATCGGAGCATCATAATTATGATCTTGAGACATTCAAGAGAGGGCTAGATAGGAGATCTTGGAGGATCCACTGCAATGTCAACATCAGATTGTAAGTGCTTCATCATTGCTTTCCTTTAATAGATAAACTTGGCCTATTCCCTTCATATGTTATGTTATTGATCACATTTATGTTTATTGTTGTAAATTCATCATAGATAGATTTATTTTCACCTAACAATATAGAGTAGAATAAAGGACATTCCTCTTTGTTCATTGCAGGTCCCATATTGCGCCTAGGAGCTTGGTCAACAAGGTCAAAGGATGGAGAAGCGAGGAAAACCATCGTAAAAAGGCATTTCTTTCATCTCTTTCCTCTTACTCTGATTGTTGAAATAGGTCTAAAGGGAAATTAGTAACCATTTTTTTTCCTTTTGTCTTGGATTGAAGGAAACTCGATCCAAGGGGGATTTCACCTGTCCATAGGGGGAATTCACCACAACAATGAGGGAAATGTACAACCCTAAATATGGATGAGAAAATTGCAGTCATATCATAGAACCACGTTGTTGGAAGTCTAGTTGTCATTTATGTCAACCATGGAAAAGGTATGAATGAGAAAAAATCAAAATATCAGGAAGGATAATAATTTTCAGGATGCATGCAGAGTCATAGTTGTCATTGATATCAACCATGGTAAAGGAAAACACATAAAAAGATCAAAGCTCAGAAGGGAAGTGCATTAGTTAATGCACAGAAGATCCACACACATAATCAAAACATGCATCGTTAATACCTTTGGAAAGGTCGAGGGAAAATATTAGGAGAGATAGAGTATTGTGATCATGTATAGATAATGCATAAAGGAGTACACTGATACAAATATCAGGAGGACTTAATGCATTGAAGTGAAGCTGAAACAAAGTTCTGTAGGTAGAGGAATCCTACGCAAAATACTTCAAGTGATCGTGACCATTGATCAAGGATAGGAATGAAGTTCGGGAGCATTCCTAGTCATTCGATAACTGGTGGAAACAATATTATATCTCAACCATCAGATCAATCTGATTGATCATCAGTCGTTAATCAGAGCCAAGAAGGATATAGAAATCTTCGAGACTCTAGAACTTCGCCACTTCGACGATTATTGGAGACAAGGTAGAGGCATGGAATCACGAAGTCACAAAATCCCTCTAGTCGTCCAATCTCATAGGAAGGTCAAAATATTAGTCGTTGATCGAAGCCAAGTGGAAGGATAACATAAGTTTCGGGACTCCTGAAATTTTCCAATTCGACGTTTATTGAAGATAAGTCAAAGGAAATGAAATTGCAAAATCACAAAGTCGTGAAATCACACTAGTCATCTAATATGATAGGAAGATCAAAATAAAATAGATAATCAGATCTAATCAACGATCTAGAAAGCGACACGTAGCTCATTCCAGAAGGTGACACATGTCAAGGCTCACTTGGTATAAAAGGTATACAAAATTCATGAATCAAGGTGACATGTGGAAACCACTCATCCAGTGCCACATCAACATATACACATCAACATGGACATGTGGGATTCCATTCATTAGAAGTGTTAAAAGAATAGCCAAAATCCCGTTAGCCATCAGATCCAGGAGAGTGAAATCTCAACCATTGGATTAAGCCAGTGGAAGGATAGGGTAAGCATGGACTGTTGACCGACAGGTAGCATTCACCTATACCATATGACCACTTCATCCAGTTTACTTTGGGGATTTTGAACCATGAAAAGTCCAATAATATCGAATACTCTGAGAGCCAGAGCTCCTTTTGCCTAAGTCTACGTGTTGTAGGAAAATCTGCCTGCGGACAAGTAGATCGACCTCTAAGGATTGACCTTAACCCTAGATAGAAAAGTGCTTATCATGGACACTAAATTTCTTTCGAATCTATCTAAGCCTAATGCATGAGAAGGAAGAGTAACAGAAGTACCTTTTAACCGACGTTTGTCCCTGCACGCTCCGA
>JASDQU010737694.1:52928-64533 GCA_032191745.1 Picea mariana | reverse complement strand
TGACCTCTTTCTTCGCAGATCTGACTTCTTTTGTTCAGATCTAACCTCTTTTCTTCAGATCTAACCTCTCTTTCTTCATATCTGATCTCTCTTCTTCAGATCTGACCTCTCTTTCTTGGCACAAAGCTTCACAGGTCAAACAAAACACTGTGCACTAGGGCAATAGATCTACGCACAGAGATTATTTTGCACAAGGTTTTTTCTTCTTCAGTTCCCAGCAATCACAATTTCAAGTCCTGACAACAGAACCATTTGTTGGGATAGGGGTAGACCCAGGGTTCAATGCTCAAGAGCACACCAAAAAATCCCTAACTACCGGCCCTTTTGGCAACACCTGCGAAGTAGATGAAGTCTCACCCGAGGTATAGGCAGGGGTGGTTGCAAGACTCAGGTGTCTGCAACCTTAGCTGGGACACAGATATGTGATTATCTTTCTTACAACACACTTAGAATCAATTATTCCTTAACATACATTCATTAATACACTTCACAGAAAGCACAGAGCACTGTAGTAATTACTCAGATCTAGCACTTAGCAATGATAAACATGTTATACTTAATAGATTAAGCACTTAGCATCTTATGTATCATATCTAGAATGCATTCATATCTTATAAGCGCAAAGCATCAATAGATCTATCTAAACATATCAAAGCACTTAGCAAGAGAGAGACAAACACATCAACACAATACATAGAGTTACCCTGGTTCACCCCCACCCTGGGTTTACGTCCACAAAGTCTTCTTCTGTTATTATCTTCTGTAAACCAAGTGACAGCACAAAGCCTTCAAGATCCTAGCCCGCCTAAGACAAGAGATCTGCGCATCTCTCTAGATCCTCTTTCCCCAGGTAGATCCAAGCACTAAGTCCTCCCCTGACCCGTGCACTCAACACTTACAATACTTACAGTAGGCACAGAGCTCTTACAGTCACACAGACGTCTAATCACATAGATCTACTTTATGCACTAAGCTATTCACTTTACATCACACACCACCCTTTTTCATATGCATCTCCTACCCTTCTATTTATACATACAAAAGGCCTAAATAAGGGCCGATATCCCTTTCCCATTACAATATTCCCAAAAATCCCAAAAAGCCCCAAAATCCCTAAAAAGGGGCAGAGATCCCGTGATCTCCTCTTCTCCATGTGCTCCTTCTCCGATTGGATGTCGGAGTACCAAAAATGGTCAAATATGACCAAGTATTCCTCAAAACTTGGTCAAGGGACAACAAGAAGGACCTGTTATAAGAGCATGACAAACGCCTTGAAGTGAAAGAAGACTTAGTGATGAAGGTAGTTTCCCTTCATGAGGAATCCTCACTATTCTATATTACCTACAAGGAGGTGATTTGGTGGGTAGAGAAGGGCATCGATGCCTTACAAAGAGTCAATTTAATCTGAGCAATGTAAAAGGACAAAGGGAGAGAAGACCACAATAAAGAGCTATTTTCAAATCAGTGGTTAGCTCAAATGCATTTGGCGACTAAACACTGGGCAAACACTGTGGACGAGCCAAGAGATAGAGTGGAATAAGAATGAGAGTGTTGCCATGGAGTGTGGGAGAAGTTGAACCCATCAATGGTCAATCTTTGATTACAAACTTTTGGCTCTCCGATAGAATTTTGGTCAATAGATGAAGTATCAGTCAATTTTCCATGATTGGTCGATGAATATAGGAATGAAGTCAGAAAAATAGTTGTTGTGGAACGAGGGCATGTGCAAAGATATGTTGTTGATCAAGTTAATATTATCGATCGATTGGAGTAGTTGACTGATAGAATGCAGAAGTACACTTGCCAATTCTGGGACACTAAACATGAGTTAAGTATGTCTATGGATCAACATCGATTTCCTTTCGGAGATATTTTTTCTAAGATCTACAGAGAGCGGGTAAATTACATGGATGAGCATGCAAGTCCAAGGACACCCAGATCACCTGAGTCGTTGTGAATCAAGTTGTTGTTATATATTTTTAGTCATCGAGGTGTTTATTTATTTTAGATGTTTAGATTTGTTGTTTAGAAGTGGTTGTTGTATTGAAGAATTATTTCTACAGTTAATAGAGAAGCGCCTCTAGAACTTGGAATTTGATTGGAACCACTGTGTAATTTGCGATTAAAGTGTGGATTGTTCTACATTATGTAGTCTTTTATCTATGTTCAGTGAGATGTTATTTTGACAAAGTTATCTTGTGAATCTTGAATATTACTCTCATTGATTTCTCATTTTTTTAAAAATATACATGTTGATATATGTTTAATATTTAGCTCAATAATTAGTTAATTTGGAATTATTTATTGATAGTTGACAGGTCTTTAGCTAGAAATTTACATGCATGTGTACCAACTATTTTTTTTTTTTTGTAAGTGAGTGTAGGAATCTATATTACTAGAAAGTATATGATACAAAAAGTGGGGATCATGGTCTGCCTATAAGGAAACCAGACCAGGGGGTCCCTAGTTGTGCAAGTTGAAAGTAATGAGGGATGGTATTGGTCTACCACCAAGGGAAACCAGACCAGACCTTCCATATTTAGTTTAAGAAAAAACACAGACATAAAAGAAGAGACTAAAATATACCCCCTAAACCATAGCGTGAAAGATATCTGAGCTAACTTGACAAAGCTTGGCATTACTGCCTATAGACTACCCAATAACTAAGTCGGAACTATGAAGTGTTTCAGCACTTGGGGGTGCTCCTTCCTATCATCCGCCTGGCTCTTGTTATATTCCTTCCGGAAGGCTGTGCGAGTCTTCCTAATTTGAGCTGATGCAACATGTCCATTAGTAGGTGTGATGTCCATGTGATAGACATAGTGTAGGTAGAGGTATAATTGGGATGCCAACCACTCTAGCTTTCATTTTTGGTCCTTCTCTACCTCTACTAATAGTTTGGTAATAGTTTCCAAACTGATGATGTGACTCAGGATCTCGTCCAACATTTTCCTGTTTTCCCTGTTATCCTCCTGCCCGGTTTCTTCCATCTCTGAGTTCAATTTCCAAACCATCATCTTGGTTAGCCAAGCCATCTCCATTGTTTTGTGGTAGAGGGTTTCCCTAGGTTGCGTGGCCCCTGGATCAGTTACCTAGTAACCTCTTATACCAATGTATCCCACGCTTTACCTTTGTGCTTGTCCTTTAATTCCTTTTCTCACTGGGTGATGGTCGCCTTCCCTTTTAGCGCAACTAGAGTATGGAAGGTGCCCTCTGCATCTTTCGCTACCTGCTCCATTCTTGTTAACCACCGTGAACTGTTCGGGACTTCCTTCCCAGGTGGATTCCTTTTCCTATGCATTTGCTTTAGTCACGCCATCTCGCTTTGCCTGCCACAACTCCTATTCTGGTTACTCAGCCCGTGCCTCACTTCATAGGTATTCTTACTTTCCTTTCCCTTTTCTCTATAATAATCCCTGCTATTGCAGTCCTTCTCTGTGTGTCTGTTTTTGATGTCCCTCTTCTTATTGAACTTTCCCCTCTGTGAGTCCATCCTTTCAGTCTTGGTTTGCCTATGGTGGTGAGCGCTTCCATCAAATTTCCCATTAAGGCTCATATGATCTTGATGGGACGTCCTTTGTCCCTATGCACTCACTGCCCTTGCTCACTTGTGTTTCGACTGTGCTACTCTCCGTACCTGTTCTTGGCCTAGCGGATCAATCCTAGTTATCATCAACCCCTCATGCCTTACATCATTCATTGCATGTGACTTGCTGCTTGGCCTTTCACTCATGCTTTCCCCACCCCTCTTACTGGCGTATTGGCCTTGCTTTTGGTCGTTCGTCTGCTGCTTATTGTGATCTTGCATGATAATTGGTGGTAGAGTGTTAGGAAATCATATAATTATTGGGGCCCGCGTACGTTTCGAGAGGCCTTGCGATGTCCTTCTCGATGTGACCTTCCATGCTTAAACTGCCTTCACGATATTTTGCTGCAAGGTGGTTGCAGTCTGTTTTGAGTTACCCACTCATAATGCTGATCCAGGTATCATATAGTTCCGGGCCTTCCTTTCCAACCCCCCCATTGGCGAGCCTGTCCACTAGAGCATTCGCTGACCTGCACACCCAACGCAACTCCACTGTATTTAGAGTTCTCAGATGCTCCTGTATTTTCTATAGGGAGTGTGCGAGGTGCTAGTGGTGTTGAACCTTGCCCACTCTGGTGCCATTTTGGAGTCTTTTCACCATGTTGATAACCATGATGTAGTCACCTTCCACGATGGTGTTTGTCATCCTTTCATGACTTAGGATTTCAAGGCCAATTTCTAGGGCTCCAAATTCCGCTGCGTTGTTGGTTGAGTTTCCCATGCTCCTAGAGTATAGTTGGATGATGTTACCACCACTGTCTCTGATCACTCCACCTTCCCCTGCCACTACTGGATTTTCTTTTTCCACCCTGTCAAAATTAAGTTTGAGAAACCATGATGGAGGGGGGGTCTAGTTGCGGGCTCCTATCTGGAGTTGCGGGTTGCGCCCTACAGGTATGCGGTCGCGCCATTCTTTTAGATGGAAAAAATCTAGGATGTAGGAGTCTTGGTATATAAGTTGAGATTCCTTCATCTTGCAGTTGTGTCTCTGCACAATTTCTCTTATTTGAGAGACTATTGCCTCCTTTAGCCTTTCTATCGGTATGCTTTCATTCCTGAAGATGCGCCGGTTCTGTTCTTTCCATATTGTCCAGATGATCATCCCCAACATTAGATTCCAACAAAGGTTCACCATTTCATTTTTGGTGTAACCCTCATTCCAATTGTTGATGGTTGCGCTAATGTTCCCCCGAATCCTATTGGATTGGCAGAAGATGCTTGTCGCCCAATCCCAAATCTCTGTTGTGTAATTGCACTCGTCGATGAGGTGATCAATTGTTTTCTCCTTGACTTGACAGAGATGGAAGCGAGAGGGGGCTATGAATCCCCTTTTCATGAGGTTCTCCCAAGTTATAATTTGGTTGTGTAGAACTAGCCATTTGAACATTTTGATTTTTTCCCATTGGGAGATTTTCCAAATCTTTTCCCATTGTTGCTCTCGATTTTCTTGGTCCTGGATCATGATGTTATATCACACTTATTTTAAGTTGAGTTCACCCCCATTTTTCCTGCCCCACCTCAATTGGTCCTCTTCTTTCGAGACCCCAATTTTCCTTTTCCCCAATTCTTCCTCCACCTCTTTCATTATTATTTTGATCTGGGCTCTATTTTGAGGATTAAGTTTGTCCCAGATCCTCCATCTGGTGATGCCATCTCTTTGCTTCCAGTAATGATGGATTTTTGTTTTTGCTTGCAAAATAATTTCCTGTTGGAGATCCTCCTTGTCCGGATTTTCCATTCTGGGTTCCTGTTGCCATGCGTCCCCCATAAACCTTGTTGTTCTACCATTTATGACTCCCTAGAAGCTGTGTTTCTCGATCTAGTTCTTATTTCGCCAGGTGATATTCCAGATGGTTGATCCCTCCCTTGTGCCCATGAACTGAATTCACTCTTGGTCACTGATGTTTGGGGAATACTTGGCCTTCCATAGGTTTTCCCACAACACTAACTTGTCTTTTACCCATCTCCACCAAATCTTTGCCCAGTAGGCTTCGGTTGTTACCTGTAGGTCTTGTAACCCAGACCGCCTTTGATTTTTGGTCTGCAAACTTTATCCTAGGCCACCAGGGCCCATTTATTTTTATTTTCTATGCCTCTCCAT
Organism: Picea mariana; assembly: GCA_032191745.1. Classification (NCBI taxonomy): domain Eukaryota; kingdom Viridiplantae; phylum Streptophyta; class Pinopsida; order Pinales; family Pinaceae; genus Picea; species Picea mariana. Next base: position 58,846 of record JASDQU010737694.1, on the reverse strand, counting down.
AGGAAGTCTCTTTGGATGGATCTTATCTTTTGTAGGATTCCTTTGGGGGTTGGGAACACTGACATCATATACGCCATGATTGCTTGTAGAACCGTTTTGGTGAGGATACGCCTTCTGGCCAGGTTTAGGGTTCTGTATGTCCAATTTTTTACCCTCTCCTATAGTTTGTTGATAACTCCTTCCCACGTAGCTTTTTTGTAGGCTCTGTCTATCAGGGGGATTCCCAAGTATTTTGTTGGGAGCGTTTTGCGTTCAAACCCCAAAATGTTGGCCAAGTTTCTTTGAATTGATGGATTAGTGTTGAAGAAATATATCAAGGATTTGGAGTGGTTGATTTCCTCCCCCGAGGCTTTCCCGAAGTCTTCTAATATTATTTTAAAATCCTTTTCTTCCTTTACCATGGGTGTGCCATGGAGTAGGGTGTCATCAACGAACTATTGGTGTGTGGAGGTTGGACAATTTTCAAATGGTTTGATCCCTTTTATTTCACTAGCTGCAGTTGCTCTTTTTATGCTTATACTTAGCCCTTCCATCATTAGAATGACCAGGAAGGGGGACAATGGATCCCCTTGTCTTATGCCTCTATATTGACAGAAAGTTTTGGTTGGGGCTCCATTGATTAACATCGAGTATCTTGTCGTTGAGACTAGAGTGACAATCCAGTTGATCCAGTGCTGGTCTAAACCAAAAGCTTCCAACGTCTTAGCCATGTAGTGCCAACTTATTTTGTCGTAATCCTTTTCCAGGTAAATTTGGATTATCATCCCCCCTCTCCTTTTGTCTTTTGAGCGTGTGAATAATCTCTTGGGCGTAGATGATATTGTCTAGGATTTTTCTTCCTTCCACAAAACCCGCCTGTTCCTGTGAAATCAGTGTGGGCAGAAGTGGCTTCAGTCTATTGGCGATGAATTTGGATATTATCTTGTAAACCACATTGCATAAAGATATAGTCCTGTAGCAGTCTCAGGTCCTAGCTTCATTTTATTTCAGGATTAGAGTGATCATTGTGGAATTTAAAACTTTACGGATGGATGCCGATTGCCTAGACTCCTCCACCACCTTGTAAATGTCATGCTTAACCAATTCCCAACAGGATTTGAAGAATTCCATTATGAAGCCATCTAGGCTTGGGGCCTTTCCGTTGGGCATCTCCTGGACCACTTGGTCAATTTCTTCCTTTGCGATGAGTTTGCTTAGGTTGATATTTTGATCCTCTGTGACCAACTTGGGGATGTGCTGAATTATTCTTTGTNCCTTTTATTTCACCAGCTGCAGTTGCTCTTTTTATGCTTATACTTAGCCCTTCCATCATTAGAATGACCAGGAAGGGGGACAACGGATCCCCTTGTCTTATGCCTCTATATTGACAGAAAGGCTTGGCTAGGGCTCCATTGATTAACATCGAGTATCTTGTCGTTGAGACTAGAGTGACAATCCAGTTGATCCAGTGCTGGTCTAAACCAAAAGCTTCCAACGTCTTAGCCATGTAGTGCCAACTTATTTTGTCGTAATCCTTTTCTAGGTATATTTGGATTATCATCCCCCCTCTCCTTTGTCTTTTGAGCGTGTAAATAATCTCTTGGGCGTAGATGATATTGTCTAGGATTTTTCTTCCTTCCACAAAACCTGCCTGTTCCTGTGAAATCAGTGTGGGCAGAAGCGGCTTCAGTCTATTGGCGATGAATTTGGATATTATCTTGTAAACCACATTGCATAAAGATATAGTCCTGTAGCGGTCTCAGGTCCTAGCTTCATTTTATTTCAGGATTAGAGTGATCATTGTGGAATTTAAAGCTTTAAGGATGGATGCCGATTGCCTAGACTCCTCCACCACCTTGTAAATGCCATGCTTAACCAATTCCCAACAGGATTTGAACAATTCCATTATGAAGCCATCTAGGCTTGGGGCCTTTCCGTTGGGCATCTCCTGGACCACTTGGTCAATTTCTTCCTTTGCGATGAGTTTGCTTAGGTCGATATTTTGATCCTCTGTGACCAACTTGGGGATGTGCTGAATTATTCTTTGTATGGCCTTAGATCTGTCTTGGTTGGGTTCCTGGGCTATCCCTTGGAAGTGAATGACCCATGTATTTTCAATTTCCTGGTGGGATTCTTTTTCAATCCCGTCCTGATCCCTAATCTTCAAGATTTTGTTACGGTATCTTCTTGCAATAGTTTTTCTATGAAAAAACTTGGTATTCCTCTCCCCTTCCTTTAGCCACCTTATTCTGGACTTCTAGTGCCACAAAGTTTCTTCATATTAGCATCTTGCTTCCCATTCCTGGGTCATTTGGATCTCTTCTTTTTTTCGATCCTCTGTGTATCCCTCTTCGATGCATAGTTCATGTAGCTTCCTCATTCTGTCCTCGATACTTTTTTTTCCCTTGGTTTATGTTTCCAAAGACTTCCTTGTTCCACTCCTTCAGTTTTTGTTTGATGTACTTGAGTTTTTTGTAAAGTTTGAACATCCTTGTCCCTTGGTCCAGTAGTTCCTCCCACCACCATTGGTTGATGTTCTCCTTGAAGGTGGGATGGTTGATCCAAAATTTCTCAAATATAAAAGTTCTGTTCTTCGGTGTGGTTTGAAAATTAGCTTCCAATTGAACTGGCTAGTGGTCTCATACCCCCCAAGGGAGGATGCTGCAGTCCAAAGTTAGTCCCTGCAAAATGATGGATTCTGACACCAAGAATCTATCTAGCCTTGTAGCTACTTGGTGGTGATCTAGTCATTTATTGTTCGAGGTGAACTGTCCATTGCTGGTCCTGATGTCCACAAGCTCCATTGTGTCAATGAAAGCTGAGAGTTCTTCCGCATCTCTGTCCAGTCTCCTAGTGCCCCCTTTTTTCTCAGCAAGTGTAGTGATGATGTTGAAATCCCCTACCAGGATCCAATGGAGGTTTCTGGTTCGATCCTTTAGATTCTATAGGTATAGGAGCATTCTCCTTTTTTCCTCCATCACTTGGGGGCCATATACATTAGTGCATATCATTTTTTCCGTGTTCCCTATAATTTTCATGTTAACAGAAAGTGTGTGTCTCGTGGATTCTGCTGCAAGTAGGTTCATTGATTGTGGGCTCCACAAGGTGATAATACCTCCTACTATCTATTGGATTTCAACAACCAACATCTTGTACTTACTCCAGTGTTTTTTATTGAATGTTTCCATTCTGGCTAGAGTGCATTTTGTCTCTTGAATGAGACAGAGGTCAGGTTGATCCTTTATCAGTCTATTTTTAATGATTCGTTGCTTTCTTGGGATTTTTAGGCCTCTTATATTCCACATTATAATCTTCATTTAAACATGTGGGGGGGACTTAGGGAAGAGATTTTTAATCTTACTTGTGTTTATTAGCAGGGCGCCTAGTTCTTGTAGGGATACACTATTTGATTTTCTACCTTTCGTCCGCCTTGCCTGCTTGGGTGAGTGTTGTGGCTATCCATCACCTGTTTTGATTCCTAGGTTTCCTATCTCGCCATGCATGCGCTTGATCCCTCTATATTTCGCTTCGTCCCTTAGGAGGAAGATATATTGGATGTGATTGAGTTGCTCCGCTGACACATTGTCTACTCCCTTCCTTTTCCATTGCTCTAGTATGTTCGATAGATCTATTCCTTCCCTTTCCACAATGTCTCTAAAATCTGGGTCTTCTGTTCCTACCTATCTTGGTGTCATATCTGAATCTCCATCTACCTTCTGCATTGGGGTGTTGGCATCTTCGTTTCCTCCTTCCATAGGACTTGTGCTACCTCGCTGTTTTCCCTTGTTTCCTGGAATTTTTGTGTTCTCATGAGTTGCTTATTCACTAGCTTCCTTAGCTTTCATATTTTCCTTTCCTCCTCCTTCCCCTTGGTTGGGCCTGCCTCTTCCTTCTATTCTAATCCTGGTTTCCGAGTTGCTTCCTGCTGGGGCCTTGCCTTGTCTTTTGTTTCCTTTGCTTTGTGATTTGGCTTCACAAAACCATCCTCATCCTGCTATAGCTTGGTGTTTTCCGTTTCTTGTTTTTTATTGAGAGGGAATTCTCTTAGTAGGTGTCCATGTTCATGACATATTCTGCATTGAAACGAGATATGCTCATAGTATATTCTTTGTATCCATTCCTCATCCCTAAACTCCAGGCTTATGGCTTCCGGGAGTGCCCCCGAAACATCCATCTCTATGTAGATCCTTGCGTAGGATGTATATCTTCTTTTAGAGTAGCTTCTGATGTCTTGAAATATTTTCCGAGCTTATTACCTATGGCTTCGAATGTGGACGACAACCAATAGTCTAGCGGTAAGGAGTAAATCCTTAGGCAGACTGTGAAATTTTTGAAGGTTTCTTTTTTTGGGGAGAAGTTATCCTTCCATTGATGCATGTACAACCCCGCTGAGGCATGGAAATATTCCCCCCCCTCAAAGACTTTATCCCTTTCCTCTAGGTTCATAAATACTGTTGTGAAGAATCCTTTCGATCCCAGGTGGAGTTCAACTTCTCCACTTGGCTTCCAATGGTATTTTATCCAGTTGTGCAACATTTTTTCTATGAGCCACAGGCCCATGAAATTGAAGATCAGTGCATGCATCTTCATCTGATCCTGGAAGAGTTGCGTTTGGGGGTATTCCAGTATAACCTTGGGTATCAATGTTGTTTTAGGTTTACACGGGTTGCACCCATCTACCTCACCGGGGTTCACCATTTCTTTCACACCTTTCTTGGATTCTCTGGCATCTTCCCCCACACGATCACTTTTTTCTTTGTTACCCTCTTGATTCTTTTCCGATCCTGATCCTGAGGTGCCTGTCGGAGGTTCTTTTAAACTGACACCTCGTGGGCCTCTCCCTCTGTCCACCACTACCTTCTTGTAGGAGGGGGTTCCATTGCCTCCCCCTTTGGTAACCATGCTAGCCATTGCTGAGACCGTGACTGTTAAACCCTAGATTGAATTTTTCTCCAGAGCTGCGCTGATCCTGTATCTTAATTTTGCATGTGTAACAACTGTTATTAAGTCTTATTCAAGGAATTATTTCTCAGAGGAATATATATCAGTTTATCAGTTATTTGTTGTTATGCTTCTTTTGAGAAGTTAGCTTTAAGAGAAATTGTATTATTCCACATTATTTCTTTTACTTGAGTGGTTAAAAGAATTATTTCTTGTGAACCGTATAGTCTTTAACAATAATTATATTCTAAAACTAGAGAAAACCTGTCCCAAAAAATAGAGAAAGAACTAAGGAGAGAAAATTGACAAATCCCATCGAATGGTTGTTGGACCATTAATCCAGAGGATCATACGATTCCAAACAGGGAAGAGTCTAATTGGGCCTCATCCTCTGGTGTGATCCCTACTATTGATTTAAAGGGAATCCAACCCCCTCAACATAATTAACATTAAAAGGAGGGCCTTATGCATGGAAAGTCATCAAAACAACCCACATAAAGAATATACTCCCACTTCTAGTACCTTGCCTTGAGATAAGGAAAGCATTGATTCTTATTCCGAAATACCATATGTAACCTCTCACGAAGAGGTTAACACATTTAGGAGAATCACCAAAGCAGACACTAGGAATATCAAAGAATTACCATTAACCCTGTTACTACCTCAAAGGAGGAGAAGAATAAATCCCATTGCATCCACACTAGAACATACTTTAGTACACACAGTTAAAGAATTGGTGGATTTCATTTTAATCAAAATAGAAAAACCTCTTGGCCTTATCCCCAACACACCTCCAACCACTCCACGTGCAAGTACTTATTCTAAAGTGGAATATCTAGAGTCAGAAGAAGAAGAATTTGATTCATAAGCCTTAGATTACAAATCAGATTACATGGGGGACAATAATGAAAATAACCAGGAAAGGAATAACCAACCTTGGTTGGATAGATATGCCTTGGCGTTTTCTGGTTGTTTACATAATTTATGAAAGCACCTAG
>JASDQU010737693.1:117952-148827 GCA_032191745.1 Picea mariana | reverse complement strand
AACATCGACACGCTCGCGTATTTTCATCAGACAGAAAATCCACTCTCCACAACGTAAAAAAATTCAAATGAATGGATTGCAGGGCTGAGCCAAGGCAGCTCTGCATCTAACGCCTACCCAGATATCACTCGAAAATCATTACGATAGTAGAAATTCGGCCAAAACAGCCGCCAAAATGAACCCAATATAATTATACGAAACGCCCGCAGATCCTTCGCTCGGAGGGGAGGAATTCGAACCCGGGGTGGCCGTACTATTTGTAGCACCGGAGCCTGTCGGAGGAACAACCTTTGACGGAGCAGAAGCGGAGCCCGGAGCTGTTACAGGAGCAGCAATTGGAATGCCAATAGCTGCCGGAAAACAAACAAAAATAAACAGAAATGAGCAATTTACCGTCTGGAATATCAGAAAAAAGACTGGCCGAAACACAGTTAGAACAGGAACTAAAAACCTCTTACCGTTGCATTCACTGACAGGCGGAGTGTTGACTTTGCAGGAGCTTGACATGGCTAGGGCTCGTTTCTGGTCGACTGGCTGCCCTAACGGATTATTACTGGTAAACAGCTCACACAGACAGATTTCGTCATTAGTAACAACGGATTTGAAGGCGCTGCAGCAATCCTTGCCTGGTTTCTTGTCGGTCCCCATGATGAAATTGAGACATGGCGATAAACTGAGAAGAGTGTTGGAGCAGGATCCAGGAGACGGAGCCGCAGCCGAATCCGGAACCGGCGCCAGAGCGACGGCGAAGTTTATTACTATAAAAAACGTCATTAACAGGCTCATCACGGCAATCAGCGGAGTTCTGGTTTCTGCCATTTTTCCTGCGAAGAGGTGAAGCAATCTCTGAAGAACACAATGTTGGTTTTTAAGGCGGTTTTTGAGATGAGGGGCAGATCAAGTGTCAGAGCTGCATTTACTGAGATATTTAAAGTGGGTTTTGTTTTGGTGAAATTTACAGAGCGTATTGACAGATGTTTGGCTGAAGAACAGGTTGTGATTTATTGCTGTTTTGGTTTGTGTGTGTAAATTTAATGAAGGCTTGAATGCTCGGTGGATTTCGCAATCCTTAGCGGCTTTTCATTAAAATCTTTGTTGAGCTTTTTCAACTTTCTCGTCCTCAACGTGGCTTGTCAGGCACCCACCCATGTTCTAGCTTGACGCGTTTTCATCGTTCATTTGCAAACTAAAAGCTCTTGGATTTTTCTCTGTGGTTAGTTTTTGTCCACATTATCCCAAGACTTTGATGTGTGGTTACATCATCACCTTTAAAAATAAAAATAAAATTGATCATTTGAATAATTTGTTAATGGTTCTGAAGGAAGTACATGTAAACTTAAATTTTCCTTATTTTTAACAGATTTTAGATTATTATTATTAATTTACTTTAAGGAATGTTATTTTTTCACCAAGTAAAAGTAAGTTTAGATCATAGTTCAAGATTAAAAGGTTGTTTCTGTCTACCTATTATCTATATAAACATATGTTTTAAAATTGAAATAAACATATGTTATAAACATTCAAGTTTTTTGGTTTTTTTTCATAATTTTTTTGGTTAGTTGTCCAAAATCCTTCTACAAATGGTTGAAAGTGTAGATTTGAATGGTTAAGTTTATATAGTTAGAGTGATTCAGAGTTTTTGAGGATGATGAATTTCTTTTTGTATTCAAAAATGCAATTTAAACAAAGAAATAAGTATTTCACCTAGATTTATATAGCCAAATTCCAATAAAAATGCCAAAACTTAGAACGTATAAACAACCTCTATATAAGAAAGTAAATCATCATTGAATTTATATCAATGAGATTGTGTACTTTCAAGTAATATCTAATCTAAATCTTTCACGTGTACAACAACCATTAAATCATCATTGAATTTATATCAATGAGATCATGTACTAGATATCATTTTCGGGTGTAAGTCATTAATCTATGACCCATATCCCGAAAATGATATCTGAGATCATGTACTTTCAAGTAATATCTAATCTAAATCTTTCAAGTGTACAACAACCATTGGACTATTGGCTTGCCATTTGGAAACTGAGACCAACAACACTGTAGCAAATTGTCTATCCATATAGTTTGTGCTAAGTTTTGAAATAAAACCAAAATTATACATCTAGAAAAGTAGTTTGAATATCTAGCTATCTCGATACATTGATTCCACATTGTAAAGTAAAAGTAGCCTAAAAAGTTCAAAAAAACTATTATTCTAACGACTGGTTAGGAGAGAGGCCACTTGCCCTCTCATGGCAAGTCTAGTCTCGAGGCCTAGGGAGTTGGTCTACTGGTCTGCCTCATGACGGTCATGGATCTCCATGCAAACCTGAATATCCTGCAGTTGTTGATGAACATCAACTAGCTGCTCCATAATTATTTTCTTGTCCTCTCTGTTATCCAATAGAATCTTTCCCAGGAATGTTTCAATATGCCAGTATAGATCGATTGTTTTCATAAATTTGGTACCCTTGCATGTGAGTTTCCCATGTCAAGAACCCAGTTGTTAATCTTTGCATATACTTCCCAATCATGCATTGTGGCACACTCTTGACAGACCTGAACTTCCACAAAGGTGAGTTCATTCTGAATACGCAGGGGNTCTATGCCCTCGACGATATCCTCTTGAATAAACATGAGCTAGCGACATTATTGCAGGTTGAACGATGTGCATAAGAGCAATTTGCATATGAAGATCCCACTTCTGATGAGAGGTCACACAATTCTTCAACACTGAGCTCCCTGAAAGATCATCACCCTTCACATTTAAATTGTGAACAAAAATCATGATCACATTCCAACTTGAAACCATAATAGTTGCAGGATGAACGGTTTGATCACTAGTGTAATGCCACCTCATGTTATGATTACCATCATAGTTGAGTAATGGGGAGTGTTATACAGTTACTTGCCACCTAATCATTTGATGGGCCTCATCTAGGGGTCAATATTCTGAACCACTGAATCATGCCACTTTTCCCTTGAGATTACTATACTTTTTTGCATGATCGATGGTTTCCCATTTACATCTTGTGACTAGGTACAATTATTTTCCACCTGATCACTTAATGGGCATCATCTAGGGGTCAGTAGTCTGAACCATTGAACCATACCACTTTTCCCCTCAGATTACAATACTTTTCTACATGGTCATCGATTTCCTATTTACATCCTATGACTAGGAAGTGTTGGTTGCTCCATATTCGGCTACAAGGAGAGACCGATCAATCCCTGCAAGAATGTAGGGCACGACCGAGTTTTTTACTCCCTTTTTAGGTTTGGTTTTGTGAGATAAGTTTGAACCCCCAATTCTTAGTGGTTCGACCTCGAGAATATTTTCATCTTGGGAATGGAGATGGTATCCAAACTACCCTTTGATCTTATCCCTACTATCCTATAAATAATGGGGGTCTCTCATGGGAAGAGGGGAGGAAAAGAGAAAGTAAGTTTATGCTGGAAGATTAATCACAGAGCTTGGGCAAGGAATCTAGTTAGAGCTTCATCGGGCTATCAAATTGTAAGTTCTAAATTGTTTCCATTTGATCAATAGAAGATGCACGTGACTTTCCCTCTTAATTGATTGTACATGATTATCATAATCTTTGGAAATAATTAGGTTGTTCATGTCAGATCATTAGATCTACAATAAATTTATACATGATATATTCGATCTTGTGAAAGGATTTTGCTTGTATCTTCATGTGTGTAGATCCACATTGACAAGGGCGAAGGACATCTTGGAGAAAGAAGACAACAAATGAGCATGCAAGGGAAACTGTTAGGTGACCAGGTAAGATCTTTATTCCATTCAGTTATAGATCATTTATGTGTATGTTTTAGATCTAGGAAGGCCCACAGTTTGTATCTCTATTATGTCTTAGGTCTAGGGAGAGCCTAAGGGAGGTAACTCCTGCAGGGTGAAAATGTCCTACAATGGATTAGTGACTCCACTAGGGAAGCCACTACTGCTTAGTTAGTTTTATTCCCGAGTTTCTTTGATTTGTCTTTCCAATATCCTTGCCTGTTGTAAGCCCAAATTTTTATTCTTGATTTGTCAATAAGTCTTTTCCAAGGCCATTTGCAAATTCTCATCCTCAAATATGCTTTAGATCTTTTTTTTTTGCAATTATATAGTAGTGGACGTGGGTGATCCGTGCTAATAGAGCGACTAAAAATTTGTGGTCATTGGCTTCTCTATTGTAGGGAGTGACCAACCGCTTTTGGTCACTAGTTTCCCACTATAGGGGGCGACTAGCTTGAGATTTTCAATATAGTGAGCGACCAAAACACTGTGGTCACCCTCTAGCCCTCTGTAGGGAGCGACCAGAGCATTGTGGTCACCCTGTGGTCATTAAGAAAGAATGACCAGGCTATGAAATCCAATTTTTGAAGGGATATCCTTCAAAGAAGGCCCAGATATATGTATGTCCTTTCTTTCACCCTTCTAAATCTCTCTTAGATATTTTGTTTGAAGGATATCTCTCTTAGATCTATGTATGTCCTTTCTTTCAAGGTCATTTTGATATTTTGTCTTTCGTGCCATTTCGGCCTTGATTTGATTAAAAACACTTTTCATTTTGTGGGTACAATTTAGGTAATCTAATCTCATTCCCTTGGGATTTTAATGATGCCAATACTTTTGTGAGAGAGTCCACTTGTTTTTAAAAACATTTTGGGTGTTCCTTTAGATTTGCTTTCATTGCTTAAAAAAAACCAACTCTCTCAATTTGCATCTCATCTTTGAGTGCAATTCCTTTTTCAAGTTATTTAAAAAAAAAAATAACCTTTGAAAGCTTGGGTTTTGTGTTGAAGACAATCTTGTGCTAGAACTTTTCCTTGGGTGATGTTTCATAGTTAGAGTGTTTTGGTATATAGTTGAAAATGGTTTGTATTTGTTTTTTCAAAAATGTTTATTTGCTAGTTTGGCACCATTCTTCTTTCCATTTAAAGAGGAAAATTGAAAATTTGCATGATATTAAGTGCTTGTTCATATTAAAGAAGAAAATAACTCTTCTCCTTCTCATAGATAGAATTCATTGAAAAGAAATGATTACATTTCATTATTTTTGCATTCTATTGGAGTCGAGTCTCACACATCATTAGTTTCATCTTCATGGACCTTTCTGAGTAAAAACGACCATTCAATTCAACCAATGCTTTAATAAAATTAACTAGACATTTTTTTATAGTACGCCAACAATAGTTTAGAGCTAGGGTCTTTAGACTAGGAAAAGTGAGTAAATTTTCCAAGACTACTAAACAAGAATGTAGAACACTAAAGAGTGATAAAATCCAATTGTCGTATATGCATATTCAGGAACCCCCTCTAACAGAGGGGCTAAACACGAGTTTGCATGTAGAAGAGCAGCGAAGATTACCCCTCCAAAGCTTGACCAATCGTAGTAGAAAGGACAAATATTGGGGTTTTTTATTGAGTGTCACTGATTCATTTGGTCTCAGTGCTTTGTGAATCTCGAATTTGTTTGAGGTCCTCAGGAGTGTTACCGACCCACTTGTCTTTATTCCTCTGGAAGAGATTCGGGTTTTGTTATCCTACCCATACGTTCAGTCCCAACTGTCAACGATACCCCCCCAGGGAACCCGACTGCGAGTTGGTAACCTTAGTGACCTTTCCTAGGTATCTACAGAGGTAACTATGGGGGCATTCCCACGGTACCTGGGATAGACGTTGTATCACACTTTCATTACCCTTGGAAGTTGACCCCATGAAGCGAGGGTTGCTTGCACCGAGAAGGGTTGTTACATGGAGGTCAGGGTAACTGCTTCTCATATCTACATTGACGGCTTGAAATTTTATCTTCGAAAGATCCTTCTATCTATTGTTGATCGGTTGATTACCTATAGATTTCTTAGGGGTGTGCTCAGTCAACATTTGTAGTTGGCCTTAGGTATTTTTTTATTTTCCTTTCACTGTGGCCGATCGAGGTATTCACAGATCGCATAGAATGTAAGGATTACCTCTTGAGGGGTAAGAGCCTCTACAAAACCTTTCTAACGAAAGAATGGTAAAATGAATGAATTATGAAACCGAAGTGTAGCTCCTAGGAGTGACCAAAATACATAAGAACCTACCACAACCTTTGTGGAAGGCATGTTACCTCATGCAAATCCACCCTTGACTGATCCACTTGGCCCACTACTCATTCAACAACTATCCACAACATATTTTGATGATTTTTCTTCTTATCGTTTACTGAAAGGATCATAAATTTCACCTCCTCTATCCACAACTCTTGTTGTTGATCCTGCAAAATCAAAATCTACTATTGTTGGTGCTTCTTCTTTATTAGGAACATTTGTGACCTAGGTTTCTCTGACACAATCACTGGAAAATACAACTCTCTTTTCACGTGGACAAGGTAATATTCCTGCTTCACTAGTCCTACATATGAATACACCAAGTTCTTTACTTGGTCGTTCCCTTTTTCAGATGGCCAACAATCAAGTCATTCACACAACCCCAATTACACAAGCCACTCATCCTACATCTCCAACTTTACAAATGGGGAGTTCTTCTATACCCTTCATTGTAGGTTAATCTTCAATTGGAGGCCAACCCTTTGTTGGGGAGAAACTTTCATTCGGAGGGAAACCCTCCCCATGGGGGAAACAACCAGTTAAAATAATCTATTTGGAGCCAACAACTAGTTGGGGGGAAACAACCTATTTGAGGCCAACAAATAGTTGGAGGTCAACAACCAGTTTGGGGACAATCCCACACTGGAAACCAAACTCAACCCTGGGGGAAGAATGTTCCAGCAAACCCTACAGGTATTTTCACTATTTTATTGTATCCAGGAATGTCAAATACTCCATGGGTTCAACCCAATCCGGTAATAATCGCTTCGCAGGGATATTTTCCCACTCTACCAATGAACCCCATGTTCTCCACTCCCCAAGACACTCAACCATATACAGGTGGACCACCAAGCTTCAACATGTCATCCCAATTGAATCCTATTGGTACTTTGATGTTGCATTCATATAACCAGTATTCATAATCAAAATGACAATTTAGTTTCTAGGCTACCTTAGATCTGTCATATTTTTCACGTTTTACAAGCGATCCTATACAACGTGCCCTGTTCTCCCCCCTATCCCTGCCAAACTACCGTTCAACATCCCAAAATTTGACGGAAAAAATGGAGAAGATCCTAATAACCACGTAATGATCTTCCATCTCTAGTGTTCTTTGAACTCCTTGATGGACTATTCCATTCATTTATGACTTTTCCAGATAACGCTCACTGGTTCGATGACAAAACGGTATAGTGAGTTGTCGCGTAACTCCTTTTTTTATTTGAATTCTCTTTCCATGTCATTTCTGACTCACTTCCCACTACCCATTCGATATGAAAATCGTAAAGAGATTTTGACTTCACTTATGAAATCCTCTTCCACTCACAATTATGATCATATGCATGAGTGTAGGAGGCAACGACGATCAATTAAAGCCACCATTCCAGACTAACTCTTAACATATTGGTTTATGAAGTCACTTTTTCCACCTATCGCCAGAGATGTCTCTATGGGAGGCATTGTTACTAAGGAGCAGGTCATTAGCCGTGCCCAATATTTATACTTGGTATATTTCCAATTAGGCACATTATACGATTTGATCCCTCATGCTCCTTGACCATCGACTGATCCGTCAAAACCAGCCCCAGGAGTCCATGTTGATGGCATAGTGGATTCTGTAAAAATACAATCTGCCACAAAATCGTAGACTGGTACCCATACTGAACCTCCTCCCTATCCTACAAAAACCTCCTAGGTGAATGTGGTCCAATCCTCTTCATCTCAACCATCCGGAGGCAAGAAGAAAAACAAGGGAAAATCCAAAAAATCTTCTGACCAACATGAGACTACAGAAACCCAAGACCCTAATGTTGGGGAAAAAAACCAAAGAAAGGAAAAATATCCTTCCATGTATGTAAGGAAGACCACTTCCCAAATATTTTCCCCACCTTATTGAGGTTCATAAATATCTCGAGCGAGGGGGATATCCTTCACATCCAATGATATTAACCAATCTTTTCCCCCAATAACAACAAATGGTCACACAAGTTGTTGCACCCCCACCCAGGGGCAATGCAAAGTGCTTATCCACAAATATCATGATGGTTAAATCCATGGTGGCACTATGCACCAGAGCAAAGACCTATGACTCCCAAGAAGGGGAACCTTCATCTAAGAATCCTCCATCGACTACTCCACCCAATGGCCCTCTCACGTTAGATAAATCAACTTTTGAACCTACCATCTGTCATCTGAAAGGGGTACTTCAATGGACCACTCATAATTTGAATGCTTGGGCAACCCAACAATACAACATAGTGACAGATCTTTCCCAGGCCTCGTGTGCCATGTATGCACTCAAAGTATTGCAAAGTTGTCCTTCACAACATAAATTCTTTTTATCAACCATAGAGGGAATCGACCCTTCAGAGTCTAACATTATTACCTTTGACACAAAATAGAGTGAACCACGTCTTTCACACCAACTCGCATTGGAAATTACAGTTCAATGTATGAACAAGAATATATTTCATACGGTGATCGACGAAGGGGTGGCCACTTGCATTATGTCTTTTTCCTATTGGAAATCCATTGGTTCTCCATAGCTCACCACATCTCCAACCATCCTAAAATATTTTGATGAAAATTATTTCAAACCTGACGGAATTCTCCCCTTCTTACTCATCAAGATTGGGGGAAAGATTGTCTACATAGAAGTCGAAGTGGTGGATGTCGCACTCGACTATAATCTATTCTTGATTCACACTTGGTTCTATGCAATAAATATTGTTACATCCACTATCTTTTGCATTATATGATTTACCCATAAAGGGAGGATAGTTACAATAGATCAATTGGATTATTACACACATGACTTACGAACTAATCCTAGAACCAACATGCCCTTTATAGGCGAGTCTTCTAGGGGGTACGAAAATGTCGGTGTAGGTATGTTTGCAAATCCTTTTCTTATGGGGATTTTCCCCCTTCCTACACCTGACACTATGCATATTGCTCCTATCAACATGATTTTCTCATATACCAATGGATCCCTCAGGTCATTTGATCCTTGGGTGGTACCTCATCCTAAGGATGTTGACTTATATGGAGCATCCATGCCGTGCATCACAGTTGAGATTGTCAATCTGAAGTCCCATTGACATCCATTGGTATTGTTCAACCCTTCCATCCTAAAATGGAATGTGATCAACCTACTCCACTCGTATGAGTTGTTGACTCTCTTGGTTCCTGTGATTTCCTAGATACTAAGTTTCCTTCAGAAGAGACAATCCTGGAAGTTATGGATTTCATGGACAAGCCCAAGAAATATGTGCATCATCAACAATCCATCCTCTTGATTTGGAATCGACAAGAGTCAACACGATGAGTTCTAGCCCGAGACTGGGTGCATTGGCTGGGACATCCAATCGACCTCCTAGTTTTGACCCTTTTTTGCCTCAAATTTATTTTTCAGAACTTGCCACTAAATTATCTGCTTCCCCTCCCTTTGAAGATTTGTGTTTTTTACCCCTTTCACGTCTTGATGGGTCTCATCAAGGATATTTCATCACTCACAAAGCCACTCATGTTAAGTACCTTGGCCATAGAAATTCATTCCTATGTGGCATGAGCCTAACAATGGGATATACTTTTTCTAAACCATCAGGATGTGTAGTACCTTGTACATAGGTGTTTGGTGTGAGTGTCGTTTGTTTTGAGTACATCATATCCAAATAAAAAAATAAAAAATAAAACTATTTTTAGGATTTCACTATGCATGCTCACCTTGGAATCTAGTTTGTGTTGACAAGATTCTAGGGACATTTTCAAGATGGGGACATCCATTGAACTTGAGGTACCTATCTCTAAATCGGCATACAAAGATACATTTTTCCCTGTATTTCCCTCTTTGCATTATTAAATACCCATATTTCCAGCACTACCTTAGGTTCCCACCATTTATGTTGTTTTAATGGTCACACTTTACTAGTATTGCTGTCTCGCTGCTTATTGTTGCTACATCGCCTTTTGCTTCCATTTCTTATTGCACCACAACCATGCTTGACCACTTGCCATATAGTTTTTTCCATTTTCAACACCCCTAGATGAGAACCTCTATTATGAGTACCATATCTATTATAATAGCATAAGAAGAAATATTGCAGTGAATAACAATGGATTCAACAACAAAAAATAGAGATATTGTAGTGAATAACAATGAAAAATCAAATAGATGGAATCCACAACACCATAATAATACCTTTATTGATAGGAAACAATGTTCAATTGCCTCTTCGAGGGGGAAACCTCAAGCAGAGCAGAGCTCTATTACAATAATTCTCAAGACAAATCCCTCTCATACCTTCTACTCTTATTTATACTAATTCTATCTTCTAAAGAACATTCTAGAGGAAGATCTTTCTAGAAGAGGAAGATTCTATTAGGTCTTATTACATTGACTTATTCATATTTATTAAATCGACCTTATTAACTAATATCAACCTTTATTACATGGAAATAAATTATTCTACCTACATGAGAAGTTAGGGGGTTAGGGGGTTAGGTCCCTAACATGCCCTCCCCCTTGAAAAACAACCTTATCCTCAAGGCTTGAGATGATGAAATTCCTGGAGAATAGTGGTCGACTCCTAGGTGGCATCTTTTGGAGCTGTATCTTTCCACTGCACTAACACCTCCTTGATGGTGTGCTGACAGAGATGACGTTCACGCTGGTCCAAGAATTCCTGTGGATGAAACCGTATGGAACCTTCAAAAATCATCTCCGAAAGATTGGTTTGAGTTTGGAACTTAGTTCCAATCACCTTCTTTAAGCATGAGACATAAAAAATAGGATGGATCTTAGAATGATTGGGCATAGCTAATTAATTGATAGGCAACTGGTCCCACACACTTGAGAATTGTATAAGGACCATAAAATTTGGGAGCAAGCTTCTGACAATGTTCAAATTTGAGGGAAGTCTTCTTGTAAGGATGTAGACGAAGAAACAAATGGTCTCCAGTAGAAAATTGGTGTTATGAATGTCCTTGATATTCTTGTTGTTTCATACGATTCCGAGCCTTGACCAAATTGTCTTTGAGAGCATGGAGAATGGTGGCACATACTGTAATACTTTTTTCAACCTCCTGAACCTTCGAGGCCCCTGGTATGTAGGAAAGAACTGATGGGGGATTTTGTTTGTATACTTCTTCAAAAGGAATCACGTGGGTAGAAGTATGATAAGATGTGTTATACCACCATTCAGCTAGGGGTAACCACTGAGCCCATTGATGTTGTCGATCAGATGAAAAACACCTCAAATAT
Source organism: Picea mariana (assembly GCA_032191745.1). Taxonomy (NCBI): domain Eukaryota; kingdom Viridiplantae; phylum Streptophyta; class Pinopsida; order Pinales; family Pinaceae; genus Picea; species Picea mariana. The sequence continues at coordinate 137,465 of JASDQU010737693.1, read as the reverse complement.
GTTTCCAAACACTTTTTGACAACTTCAGTTTGGCCATAAGTCTGTAGGTGATAAGAAGTACTGATATGTAATTGTGTGCCCTGGAGCCTGAATAGTTCTTTCCAAAAATTGGTGGTGAAAGTGGGATCTCTATCAAATACAATAGAATGAGGCATGCCATGAATCTTGAAAATATGATCCATGAAAATATGAGACACTGTGGATGCTATGAACGGGTGTTGAATAGCACAAAAATGATCATATTTGGAAAGGTGTTCGACAACATAGGTATTCCAACAGAGGATGAACACCTTCCGTAACCACTCACACAACCAGATCAAAGATAAACACACCAATATTTTGACATGGTAAAACCCATATGGGGAAACATCTACGACCCCAACCAACACGGCCACTTGGAACAATTTATTAATGCAAAAGAAAAATATTATAGAGAGATTTTACAAGAGAGTTTCTCACAATCGATCATCGATAAATGACCCTCCATGCTCTTTAAATAGAGATCATGGACCAATAGGGTGTTAAGCCACAGATCAATAGTCGTTAAGATCGAGGAGAATATGAACCGTCAGATCACTCTATGTCGAGAACATATCATGACCATCAAATTTCCTAACTACAAATGCATACTAATGCATACTAAAGAAACACATCAAGAAACACACTTTTACCTATTGACACATTAGACCAAGTAGATCTTAACTAACTCCTAAGTGTCTAAATTTCCTAACATCCCCCCTTAAGAACAACTTGGGACAGGATCGAAGGATTTACAATAGTGACACAATAGAAGAAGGAAGGAGGCATTAGAGCCTATCCCCCCTTAATGACTACTTCCTGAAATCCTAACATAGATCGAAGTTTGGAAAACTTTTCTTATGTAAGAGACTTTGTGAAAATGTCTGCAACTTGATCTTCTATAGGGAAAAAGAGCACTTCAATAACTTGATCATGAATGAGCTTTATGATTAAGTGCATTTGTATCTCAATGTGCTTGTTGCGTTGATGTTGAACTGGGTCTTTAGAGAGCTTGATGGCACTCTAATTGTCACACCAAAGGCTGGTCAGATGCTCCTGCTAGAATCCAAAATCTGAAAAGATCTATCGAAGCCACAAGGCTTCCTGACTTTCATTTACCATTGATTGGTACTCTACTTCTATTGAAGAAAGTGCAATAGCCTGTTGTTTCTTACAGGCCAAATTGATAGGTCCTGAACCAAGGCTGAAAACATAACCTGTTGTAGAATTTTGATCATCAAGGTCATCGATCCAATTTGAATCAATGAAACCAAACAATAAAATATTCCCCCATGAACTGTAATGTATCCCGAAATGAATTGTACCATAGACATAGCAAAGTATCCTTTTAGCTACTTTCCAATGGATTTCATGGGGTGTTTGCATATACCGGGAAATAAGACCAACAACAAAGGAAAGATCAGGACAGGTATGAGTCAAGTATAAGAGGCTACCAACTAACTGACGGTACAGGGTGGCATCAAATTCAGGAGAAGTACATGTGGTAATAAGATTGACTCCAGATTGGAAGGGAGAAGGGGTTGGTTTACAATCATCCATGTGAAAGCGATGAAGAAAGTCACAAGAATACTTAGACTGGGAAAGAAAAATTCCTTCATTGGTTTACAAAACTTGGAGGCCAAGGAAATAGTGCAAAAAACCTAATTTTGTCATTTCAAATTTCTTCTTAAGGATGGTTTTCACATGGTTTAAAAGTTTTGAGTCACTACCAGTAAGGATAAGGTCATCAACATGAAGGAAAAAGATTATGATATGGCCTCCTACTTTCTTGGTATAGACATTAGGATCAGAATGACATCTAGAGAATCCAGTGTCAATAAGAAAGTTTTCCATTTTGTCATACCAAGCTCGGGGAGCTTGCTTAAGACCATAAAGAGATTTATTAAGGTGAAAAACAAGTCTAGAGTCATTTTGTACATAGCCAGGAGGTTGTTCCATGTATATTTCTTCTTGCAAATATCTGTGCAAGAAGGCAGATTTAAGATCCATATGATGGACCTCCCATTTATGTGAGGCAGCAAGGGAAAGAACAAGGCGGATGGAATTCATTTTGGCTACAAGGGAAAAGGTTTCATTATAGTCAATTCCTTCAACTTGGGAAAATCCTTTGGAAACTATCTGAGATTTGTGTCTTTCAACACTTTCATATGATGCATACTTAGTTCTATAGAACCATTTACATCTGACAAGTTTTCTTCCTTTTGGAAGAGGTACAAGATCCCAAGTATCATTGTCCATTAAAAAACAATACTCTTCATTCATTGTTGTATCCCAATCTGGATGACCTGAAGCTTCTGCAATGTCTCTGGATCATGATTTCTAAAACTTGAGCTAAAAGAGAAGAGGCTCGCTGGAATTGTGAACATGTCTGACGTTGATTTGAATTATCACCAACAAGATCATCGACTGCTTCTCGTGTTGAACAAACCCATCTAGGAAGCGATGAAGCTGGTGCTGGTTCAGGTTCAATGGACTCATCTGGAGGAAGGTGAGCAGGCGGAGGTGGATTTTCATCCTCATTTTCATCATCTGAAGAAGAAACCAGAACAGGAATAGAATAAGGCACAAACGCCGAAGATGGATCGCAAGCTGAAGAAGGCACAATTGTCGAATTAGGCTCGTAGGCCAAGAGATTTTCATCAAATTTAACATCTCTTCTAATAATAATTTCATTACAATGTGGTTGAAGAAGTCTATAACCTTTGATATCTTCAGAATAACCAACAAATATACACTTCTCACTTTTAGGCTACAATGATTTCCTTTTCTCATCAGGAATGTGAGCCCATGCTATACTACTAAATACATGGAAGTGACTTACGATCAACTACCACCATGATGACTAACTTCTTGCCGAATTTTGGTAATCCCACAACGAAATCCATAGAAATTTCCTTGCAAATCGTTGGTGGAATTGGAATCGATTGTAGTGTGCCCAAAGATTTGACATGTTCCCCCTTGTTGCATTGATAGACATCACATTCAACCACAAAGGTGCGAATGTCTTGTTTCATACCCTCCCAGGAAAAAATAATGTTTCACTTGTTCATAGGTTTTGGTAAACCTGGAATGCCCTATTGTGGGTGAAGCATGAAGCTCATAAAGCACAACGGATTTAAGTTGCGACTGGTGGCTTAAATATAGATGACCTTTGTAGTGAATCTCTTCATTGTACCAAGAGTACTGTGGAGAAACTAGAGAATTTTCTTGCAATTGTTGGATCAGTCGAGAAGTTTTGGGGTCTTGTAGCCATTCATGGCGAAAAACTTGGAGCCAATATGGGACAATGAAGGAGAGGGAAAAAAGGGATCCTTCTTCTTCATACTTTCTGTAAAAAGCATCAACCACTACATTTTCCCATCCTTTCTTATAAATAATCTCATAATCATAACCGAATAGCTTGGTCACCCATTTTTGTTGCTCTTGATATGAAATCATTTGTTCTGGGAAATACTTGAGGCTTTGTTGGTCTATTTTAATTTGGAAGCGTTCCCCCAAGAGATAAGGGCGTTGGAGATCCACATCATGCAAAATAGCCAACATTTCATTTTCATAGATTGATTGTTCAAGATGTCTCTACAAGAGTTGTTTGCTAGTGAATGCCAAGGGTATAACCTCTTGCATGAGTATTGCGCCAATGCATTTCCTGGAGGCATCACATTCAAGGACAAAATTCTTTGTGAAATCAGGAAGGGCCAAGACAAGAGTTGTGCACATAGATTCTTTCAATGCTTGAAATGATTGATCAGCTGCTGGAGTCCAAGTGAAAGCATTTTTTTTAGGAGAGCAGTAAGAGGCACTGCAATTTTTCCATAATACTTAAAAAACTTGCGATAATATATTATTAAACCTGCATAGCTTCAATTTCCTTAGGATACACCCTTACACCATCCTTGCAGACAATATGACCCAAGTACTCCACTTTTGAAGCTCCAAAGGGAAATTTAGATTGCTTGAGAAAAAGTTGTTGCTGAGAGAGTAGACTGAGAACTTGATCCACATGAGTAAGATGGTCTATCTAGGTTTTACTATAGATGCGAATATCATCAAAGAAAACTAGGACAAAATGATGAAGAAAAGGATGGAAGATATGGTTCATGAGACTTTGGAAAATGGAAGGAGCATTACAAAAGCCAAAGGGCATGACCAAGAATTCATAGGGACCCTCATGAGTGCAAAAAATAGTATTGAGAATTTCTTCCTCTTGCATATGTATTTGGTGGTAGCCGGAATGAAGATCAAGTTTAGTAAAATATTGAGCGCCACTTAATTCATCCAAGAGATCATCAATGACATGAATGGGAAATTTGTCTTTGATGGTGAGTTTATTGAGGGAACGAAATTTTGGACACGTGCCCCAAGTACCTTCGTTTTTTAGCACCATGACCACAGGGGAAGAATAGGGGCTAGTACTAGGGTGGATAACACCAATGACTAGCAATTATTGAGCAATTTTCTCAATTTCATTCTTTTGGGAAAATGGATGACGATAAGGGAGACCATTGGGAGGAAGACTACCAGGGATGAGAGGAATGGAATGATCATGAACACCACAAGAAGGAGGAAGTCCCTAGGGAGTTGAACAAACAACTTGGTGTTTGGAGATGATACATTGGAGGTCATGATGCACCACATGTGTCTCAACTTCTTGGATAAAATGGAGTTGGGAAATAATGCCAAAATGACCTTTTTTGAGGAACTTTTCCATTCGATGGGAACTGATGATCTCAAGGGAGCCTGATGTGATTCCTTGTAATTTATATTGTTGGCCCGCTTGTTGGAATTTCATGGTTAATTCCTTAAAATCCACGGGGATGGGACCAAGAGTGTGTAACCATTTTGCACCAAGCACAATATCACAACCACCCATGTCAATAGAAAACATGTGATATTTTAGGTTGTACTGCTCAATTTGGAGACACACATTTTCAGAGCACCCCCCCACATTTCATGGAACCTCCATTGGAAATCATGATTTGAAAGTTGTTGAATGCATATATATAGCAATGGGTTTCTTGGGAAATATGATGGTGAATAAAATTATGAGTGTTGCCACTGTCAATTAAGATGACGACCTTTTGATTCATAATGTAGCCAATGAGCTTGAGGGTCTGGGGAGCAGAGAAGCCGGTGAGATAATTCAATGAAATGATCGGTTCTACTTCTGGTTGGTCATAGGGCAGAGTAATATCAGTTGGCTTGGGTAACTCTACTACAGGGGGGTCTTGAACTCTTATTCAAAAAAATCCTCAGAGATGGACATAAACAACTTTTTTTCGTTACACTTGTGCCATGAAAAATATTTGTTATCACAATTATAACAAAGACTCTTGAGTTGGCATTCCACCATTTCATCCCATGTTAATTTTTGGATGTTGAGGGGAGTGGGAGGAGGGGAAGGGTTGGTAGGTTGAGTGCGAGGAAAAAAGGAAGGTTTGCAGGTCTAAGCAGAGACAATTTGTTGGGCTTCCTTAGCACGTTGAGTAGCTTCAAACCAAGTGTGAGGGAGAGCCATGAGGACCTGGGATCGAATTTTCTCTTTCAGGCCACTCATAAAACATTCCCGAAAAAAGGCATTATAAATTCCCTTTGTTCTAAAATCCAAGTGTTCAAAGGTCGATATGAAGTCTTCCACTATGCAAGATTGCTTCAACTTGGTCAAACAACCAAGATAGTGGGTGTTAGTGTCAAAGCGTTCATATAACTCTGCCACAAACAGAGTCTAAGCAACATACCCCTGGCGAGTATTTCTATGCCATTGCCACCATTTCCAATGTTCCGGATCCAAATAGAGAACACCATAACGAATTTTGGAAAGATCATCAGTAATGCCATGCAAGGAGAAATAATGTTCCATTTGAGTGACCCAACCTGTTGGATTGAATCCATAAAATTTTCTCACTTCAACTCGGGGAATATGGGGGTCACAAGGAAAGGAATCATGATGAAGGGCCATATTATGGGAAGAGGTCTCACCTTTAGAGTGGTAAGGTTGTTCAATGGAGGGAAATCCAAGGGTATGTTTCAACCACTAGATGAGGGAGGACAAATCACCCTTAACCTCTGCCAATTCACCTGTAACTTTTGCCTCGAAGGTGTCCAAGAGGGAATTATTGGAATCCATTTCAGAGGTCAGTATTTGGATGTCTACCTTGTGTTTTTTGGATTCATCTTGTAGGTGAAGTAATTCTTGGTTATGATTGGTGGCCATGGGTGAAGGAGGGGAACGAAAGAGGGGAAGTGGGACCACAAAAAAAGAGTGAAAATGATATATATGAATGTGTTCTGTGTGAAAAGAGGAATGCAATGAGATAGGTGTCAAATAAAGGTGTCGAGAAAGGGTTGGGTCCACAAGAAAAAAAATGTTTGAAAATGACAGGTACCACTACGATCAGGATGAAGAGAAGAATCCAATGGGATAAGTCTCAAATAATGGGCAAATTCTTAACATAAAAAAATGTGTAGGAATTTCACAACCAAAATGCAGGAGGCACAGTTGCATGGTAATAGTTCTTGTATGTTCTATTTCTATTTTTTTCCCAAGGCTTAGGGTATTTAGGGTTTCTACATATAAGGGTTTTATATTTAGGGTTTCATATTTAGGGTTTCTACATACAAGGGTTTTATATTTAGGGTTTCTACATACAAGGGTCCTGTGCTATATCTCTCTGATATACATGCGAGGTCCAATGGTAGTAGTCAGCCCAATATCTTAGGGAACCAATAAGGAGATATACCATGCCCTTAGTCATACTACGTGACTACCCAGGTGCTAGAGAGTATCTTCCCGAGTGTTCTTCTGAGTGGAACTATAACATTCAAGCAGTCGATCGATTTATCTACAGAGGGCTTCATGGTATCTAGGCCAAATATGTATACAGGTGTTGTTTGATGCTCTACCACTCGAAGGGGTAACAATAGGGGTTACAAGGGTGGCCAATAATGTGCGCTTAAGTACCACTTGTAGCTCCTACATGTATGCTTCCCTGGCCACATATTTATGCATTGAATGACATATCTTTGTAACTTTAAGATGGAAGAATATGTCTCTACCCAGGAAAAAAATTTACCCACAGTTTTTGCTAAGAAAGGTGCTCTAATACCACTTGTTAGGTACCATATCTATTATAATAGCATAAGTAGAAATATTGCAATGAATAATAATGGATTCAACAACAAAAAATAGAGATACTGTAGAGAATAACAACAAAACAACAAATAGATGGATTCCACAACACTAGAACAATACCTTTATTGATAGGAAACAATGTTCACCTGCCGCTTCGAGGGAGAAACCTCCAACATAACATAGATCTATTAAAATAATTCTCAAGACAAATCCCTCTCATACCTTCTACTCTTATTTATACTAATTATATCTTCTAAAGAACATTATAGAGAAGGATCTTTCTAGAAGCGGAAGCTTCTATTAGGTCTTCTTACATTTACTTGTTCATATTTATTAAATAGGCATTATTAACTAGCATTGACCTTTATTACATGGAAATATATTATTCTACCTACATGAGAAGTTAGGGGGTTAGGTCCCTAACATAATTTTCCATTTCCTTTTGCATTCCATTGCTTAAAGTCATGCTCCATGCACCTGGAACTTCATTACAAACCACTTGTTCTCTCCAGTCAAGCTTACTATTACCCTTTTGTCGTGCTCGATAACCAACCATGACAAAGGTACACCCCAGAGTCTCCGTTAAGATCTTTTTAGACTCCCTAAAAATGAAAAGATCATCGAGTGAGCTTGTTTCCTTTCACACTCGTTAATTGGTTTTGAAAGGACATCTATTCGGTGCAAGTTTAACCCTTTTTCAGACCAGATGGAATAATTACGAAAAAAGAATACTCTAGTCAACCTCAACTAGAAGAGTTCTCCCTTGTATTCTTTTTTCCCTTTTCAGGCTCAAGAGACTAAATTTATGAAAAAGAACACCCTTGGAGTCTCCTTTGTCCTTTCAAACTCTCTAAACAAGAAATGACCAATTGATCACTATTCTTTTCCATGGGCTCGACCATAAATCCACGGGTGAGAACATCGACCATACTTTTATTTTCTTTCGTGCTCTCTTAAAAATGAAAGAATAAAAAAGAGTGGGGCTTTTCCATCTAGTCATTTTCACAAATGGCAGTTGTCTATCGAGTCTCTCTTGAAAAATGCACATGTTTTGCGTCTATGTACACTAGTTGGGTTATCCATTGTCTCTAAATCATTACCATTTCCATGAGTTCTCTAACTTTGCTGGTTAGTTACTCTTCCAATCATCCATAGTTAGTGTTTTGGTCATTAACGAGTCAATGTTTCCAAGTCAAGTCATTTGTTGTATTGTTTTTTTCAAGGGAAGTTATCCTATGTCAATCAATTTTAGTCTTTCGGCCCATACCTCTCGACCATCCCTGCATCATGTGTTCCCTACCATTAAATTCTTCACACCATACACCTTTCTATGTTTCATGTCGATTGATGAGGGATACATCAAGGCCCTCCTTTGACATATTTCATCATGTCGACTCCAACTATTTATCCATGTTTGAAATCTAGAAACCAGTCAGTACCCTGGGACTTGCAGATATTTGTGGTAGGTTACCTTACATTTCGACAATGTGTTTACATCATTGGCTCCTGTTGACTGAATCTACGAGTTCGACTTCAACTCATCTATTCACACCCGCTAGATTTTACTAGGTATCTTGGGGTCCATCACCATCATCGATGGATTACCTCGCGTCTGTTATTGGTATACATCAATGAATGGTAATTGAACGGTTTCTACCATGCTTGACATAAACTCATTTATTCGCATGTTGTAGATTCATACCCTTTGGATTGGGGATGAATACCTTGGGTTGGGACCATTCATTCCTTGATCGTATTCCCTCCCAATATGTGATGGAGTTATTCATGAGTACTTCAAAGATTTCTCGAGAATTAAATGCTCACACTAATTTGTATACTCTGACATAGATCCACATTTTTACTTGGTCGTGGCTATGGTCTCACTTGTGACATGGATCCAAAATGTATTCTTTCATGGCCATGATCTTGTTACTTGTGTCATGCATAGATCCACAATGTAGTCTTTTGTGGCTATGCTTAGTTTTTATTACTGAGCATGGGTATGCCCGCCTCGGGGATGTTTTTATTATGCAGGACCAATGATGGTTTTTTTCCAGATTCCTTCGCTCAAAGCTCTTTGATTTTGTTTGTAAAGTATTTCAGCCATCAGACACCTCTTATGACCTCACACTTTAGGAGGCATTTGTTGTACAATTATTTTCCACCTGATCACTTGATGGGAATCATATAGAGGTTAGTATTCTAAGCCACTGAATCATACCATTTTCCCCCTGATATTACAATACTTTTTTGTGTGGTCGTTGGTTGCCCATTTACAGCTTGTGACTAGGAAGTGTTGGTCACTCCCTGTCCTCCTGCAAGGAGTGATCGATCGCTCCCTGCAAGAATGCAGGGTGCAATTGGGTTTGTTACTCCCTTTTTAGGTTTGTTTCGTGAGATAAGATTGAACCCCCGATTCTTTGTGGTTCGACCTCGATAAGTTTTTCATTTTGGGCATGGAGATCTTATCCAAACTACCCTTTGATCTTATCCCTACCATCCTATAAATAATGGGCATCTCTCATCGGAAAAGGGGGGGAAAAGAGAAAGCAAGTTTATGTTGGCAAATTAATCATGGAGCTTGGGCAAGGAATCTAGTTAGAGCTTCATCAGAATATCAAATTGTAAGTTGTAAACTATTTCCATTTGATCAATAGAAGATGCACATGACTTTCCCTCTTATTTGATTATACATGATTATCATAATATTTGGAAATAATTAGGATGTTCATTTCATATCATTAGATCTACAATAAACATATATGTGATATATTTGATCTTGTGAAATGATTTTTCTTGTATTTTCATGTGTGTAGATCCACATCGACAAGGGTGAAGGACATCTTCGAGAAAGAAGACAACAAAGGAGCATGCAGGGGCAACCGTTAGGTGACCGGGTAATCTCTTTATTCCATTCACTTATAGATCATTTCTGTGTATGATTTAGATCTAGGAAGGTCCACAATTTGTATCTCTATTTTGTCTTAGGTCTAGGGAGAGCCTAAGGGAGGTAACTCCTGCAGGGTGAAAATATCCTACAATAGAGAGAAATTTCAATCAAATGATTATCAATGCAATCATACCAAGGAGCAGATGGCCAAGTACCTGCCAACATCATGAATGATGTATCACACAAACCAAACTTCATTTTCATTAACCTCATAAGCGTTGTTTTCCAAGTGGGGATGCTCTAGGTTGCCAACAATCCTATCCTAGACGCTTCTTGAAGGAACATTTATCTCATCACTTTGCTTCCATGTCACCCCATCCAAGGTTAAATAACAAATTGATCATACTAAAAAAATAATTAAATTCAAACCAAAACAATCCAAAATAAAACAATTTAATTAGTTCATAATCTTCTTCCCCGTAGTGTCATCGTTGGTATCCAACAAATTAGCACAAACTCATGAACTTAAAATTGGAGACTAAATCATCAACGAACCCATACTCACAAATAGACCACAAACTCAATCTCACACACAACTTTAGAAGTTAAGGTTTCTCCCACCAAACTTTTTAGATAAACTCAACCATAAACTTCAGTTAATTTTAGGTAACTATCCCAATTTATAAACAACCTTGGTTTTTTATAAACTTTGGAGAATTTTGCCAAATTTTTAATGGTTTCTATGTTTTGGTTCTTTTCCAGAGATATTTTTTGTTTAATTTTGTCAAAAATCCAGTGAGATCTGATGAGAGACAAGAAATTGTTTGATTTGAATGACTAAATATAATTCGAATGTCCTAAAGTTTTTTCAACACACTAAATCCATTTATACATTAAAAAAATGCAATTTAAACAACAAAAAAATGAAATCCCTTACAAATTTATGTCACCAAAATCTCATTAAAAAAATTAAAACTTAAAATTTTTGGATAAAGCCTTCATTATTCTCTCATCACCCAACGTGAATCTCATTTTGAGACAATTAGTAATGGTCAAATACTCCCCACACCGAAGGTTCTAGACCATAATAACCAACGAGGGAAATGAAAACTTGTATGACCATGCCATTGCAAAGATTAAGAAAAAACAAAATCATATGGTGTTTTGAATAATAAAATTATTATGGTGTTTATCACGGGTTTTTAATAAATTTATAACAATATTTTTCTTTCTGAAATATTAAAAATATTTTTATTTTTTTTCATTTTCCAAATTTTACTTATTAAAAGTTTTTTAATATATTTTATTTGTAAAATGGTTAAATATTTTAAATTTAATTAAAAAAAATTAATAAATATTTTAAATATTTTTTTATTTTTAAAATTTTGTGAGTAAAGACACTTTTAGGTTTTTACTTCTTTTATCTTCTAAAATTTTTATATCTATTTATACTTAAAATAAAAATAAGTCTTTCCCATGCCTATATTCATGGTTGGGTGTATAATTTTTTTTTTTATTGTTAAAATGTTTTTTTTACGAATGTGAGGAAACAAAATAGTCACTCTATTCTTTTAATACAAAGAACATCCTTGCATTAATGTGTGGTTTGTAACGTGTGTGCATTTTTCTATTTAAAATTATATTATGATAATAAAACAGGACAACATTTCTTCATTTTCCTCCTAACTTGCTATAATTACACTCTAGTTCTTTTCCTTATCCTGGACTAGCTTTTGCTAACTAGGCTCAAGTTCAAGCTCAACCAGGTTAAGCCAGAAAAACATTGAAATCATTGGCACTTACATTTTGCAAAGAGGGGCTCTCATTTCTAATCAGATTTTTTTATTTGAAATGTTATTTTTATATTTGTTAAATTATACAAATTTACATAATTTTTAAAAATATTTTATTATTGTTTAATAAAAGTTGATACTCTATCACTATGGAGAAAAACCCTAATTCAAATCTAAATTCTAATCCCCTATAAGATTCATACGCACAAATTAATCAGTTTTATATGAACTTAGAAACTTATTGGTGAGCTTAGGAACACTAGAGAGTCATCTCATATTTCATTGGCCCCTTTACTTGACAACATTGTTGCTTCCATTGACCATTTCACTTGACAACATTGTTGCTTCCATCGACCATGACCATGACCTATTATAGGGCCAAAATGAGAGAGTACTACTCAACCAACATTACCGAGGAAGAGTTGACATACTTTCATATAAAAAAAGAGATGATTCTTCAATTGTTTATTGACCTTGTTACACCTCAAAGTCACCTCAATGTACCCTACATTTTATCACTAAATGTACAAGACTATCATATGAGAAAATTATGTGCCTTATTGTACCATGATGAGCCAAAAGTGTAGTTGTATTTGCAATCATGTATGGTACTAGACCATGTTTAGATGTTCTATAAATTGGTTGGGGGCTTCTGTGGTATCTCTAGACCATGTGTGGTCAGTCATGGCTTGTCCTTTTAGTTCCCATCTCAAGATTTATTTTTTCTTTTGTAGTTACGGTCGATTGCTCCTTGATGTCGATAACTCTCACCATGTCGGTCATTTATGATATGGGTTAGGCATGCAACCATCCTGAGGTGGATTTACTAGGACATGTGATCTAGGGGAGTCATATGGTCTCTTAACCCTTTGTATTTGACGTAAAAGTGTTTCTCTTTGTAAAGGTTGTCACACCTATGTATAGCACACTTATTGTATTCCTAAGCATTAATCCCACTCTTACATATTCATCATACTTTGTCCATCTACTATCATAGATGATTCGACATATCTTCACTCAGTTTCATGTCTCCCGAGGTAGTGTCATAGTTCTCAAAGCAGTACACATATTTCGAGGCACTTGTCACATCATCCAAGGCACATTTGGGCCACTTTTTGTTGAAATCCTCTTACTCCAACACTTAGGTATCTTGTTATCTAGTGATTTCCTTGATGCAAATCATATTAGAAACTCACAAAATATCCAGAGGAAAAACCAGTACTGAGATGCTTTTATTATAATAAAATTAGGGCTTCCATAACAAGGATAATAGCTCACTAAGAGAAATACAATCGCAGAAAAACCTGTCAAAGTTTGATCTATTGTACGACCCATATATGGCACACTTTTCGAGGTGTATGTGCCTTTCCTTAAGTAAACATGTGTATACTCGTCTATCTCCACTAAAAATTGCACGCATGACCTCAAGGATTGTATGGAAAACTTTGTACGTATTGACCCTTTCCTATGGCTTCGCTCTGCTGAAACCCACTTGTGGTTGTCTCTATGCTCTCTTCTCCTTGACCCGATCTCTAGATGAAATTCCTTCTCCACTTATCTAAGATCTCCTTGAATCACAGTCCTTCATGATCTAAGCCTTTAAGAAAAACTTCTTCTAGACTTTATCAAGTATCATGTTAGGGACCTAACCTCTGTAACCCCTATTGTAGGTAGAATAATATATTTTCCATGTAATAAAGGTCAATATTAATAAGGCCTAATAATAAGAAAGAATAAGTCAAATGTAAGAAAGCCTAATAAAAGCTTCTGTTTCTAGAAGATCTTCCTCTAGATTGTTCTTTGGATAGATAGATTTAGTATAAATATGAGTTGAGGGCATGAGGAGTTTTGTCTTGAGAAGTATTGTAATAGATAATTTTTGCTAGAGGTTTCCCCCTCGAAGAGGCAAGTGAGCATTGTTTCCTATCAATAAAGGTATTATTTTGGTGCTGTCATTTCATCTATTGTGTTGTTCCGATGTTATTCTCTGCAATATTTCTATTTTCAGCTATTATAATAGATCTTGTACCTCACAAGTGGTATCATAGCACTTTCCTTGGTAGAAAATTGTGGGTTATTATTTTTTCAAGGTCAAGACGTATTTTGACATCTTAAATATACAAATATATGTCGTTCAATGCATAAATCCACGGTCGAGGAAGCATACATGTAGGAACTACAAGTGGTACTTAAGCACACATTGTTGGCCACCCTTGTAACCCCTGTTGGTACCCCCTCGAGTGGTAGCGCATCAAACGACACCTATACATAGATCGACCTAGATATCCTAAATCCCTCTATAGATAAACTGATCAACCGCTTGACTGCAATAGTGACATCGAAAACAACACTCGGGTAGATACTCTCTAGTACCTGGGTAGTCGGGTAGTATGACTAAGGGCACAATCTAGCATCCTTAGTTGGTGCCCTGAGATATTGGGCCAAGTACTATTGTTGGACCCCACACATATATCATAGATCTATAGCACATGGAAAACCCTTGTCTATAGAAACCTTGAATACCCTAACCCTTGGGATGAAAACAAAAATAGAACAAACAATATCTATTGTCGTGCAACCTTACCTCCTGCATTCTGGTTGCAAAATTACTATACATTTCTTTCTGTTAAGAATTTGGGAATTTCAATACTGTAGTATTCTTCATATCAGAGTATAACTCCATAGGAGAAAAACAAAAAAAAGAGTCTGGATCCTGTTGGCACCATTAGTTGAACCCTATCCCATTGGGTTCCTCTCTTCGCCCTGATCACAGTCATACCTATCATTTTTCAGCAAATTGTTTTTTCCCGTGGACCCAAACCCCTTCTGGCCCCCTTATTTGGGCCTTACCCCATTGGATTCCCCACGTCTCCCTGATCATCGTGATACCCTTCACCCATGACCCTTTTTTTGTGCGGTCCCACCCATCCCTCTCCATTCCCCCCATTGATCATGGCCCACATCTATAGCCAAGACCTAGAAGCATGCTTCAATTCCTTATCCTCTACTTTCATAGAGACCTAGCAGGAAGTGCAACAACTCAGTGCTAATATTACCACCATCAATAAAAACATGCATTCCACCATAGACACAAAAATGGAAACCTTGAAACAAGACCTCTCTACCTAGCTTGCATTCTTCACTGGCATGATCTGCACCAAGCTGAATATCCATGGAGACCTTACCTCCTCTGAACCACCTTTTCACCCCAAAGGTGAAACCTCTTCCAATTCCCAAAATTTTCAGCCCCATCAATTTCAGCATGACTTACGCCTTCCACACGTGGATGTGAAAAACTTTGATGGCTCGGATCCCACTGGTTGGGTAACTCAAATGGAACACTACTTCTCTTTGTGCAACAATACAAATGAGTTGGCCAAACTCCTGTATGGTGTTCTCCATCTAGATGAAGAACGTTGACAATGGTGGCAATGGAGAAAAAATGCTCACCAAGGGTATGTGTCTTGAACACAATTTGTGGCAGAGATTTATGAATGCTTTGACACTGACACCAACCATTTAGGTCATTTGACAAATTTGAAACAATCTAGCAAGTGGAAGACTTTACGCATGGAAGGCATGTCTGATGCTTTTTTCCGAGAATGCTTTATCAATGGCCTCAATGATGATATGTATGTCCATGTTCTCATGGCTCACCCCCAGAGTTGGGTGGAAACTACTAAAAGAGTTAAGGAAGCACAACAATTTGTCTCTTCTCAAACTAGAAAACCCTCCTTTATTCCTCGCCCTAAACCAGTCTCTCCAACTCCTCCTTCCGCTCCACTAAAGATCTAAAAATTGACCCGGGAAGAAATGGTTGAATGCCAACTCAAGGGCCTTTGTTATAATTGTGATGACAAATATTTTCATCGGCACAAGTGTAATACCCCAAGGTCGAGCCCCTAATTTTTAATCATGAATTGTAAACATGTTTCATAGGCTGGTGAGCCAAGTAATGATAAGATAGGAGGCTTATGTGATAGTTGGGCCAGAGAGCCTAGGATGCCAAGGCCAGGAGTCTGTTTTGTATATGTAAATATTCAAATCATTAATATAAAAGCATAACTGCGTGTAGACCGACCATGATGAAGAAGTATGGGAGACTAGGCTCCACTAGGATGGGTAAGGGAGGGGGCTGAGAGGCTGGAAAAAAGGGGCTAAGCTTAAGATCTTAAATATCAGAGAATAATATATATTATTATTATAAATTCTATAAGGAGGATATGAATTTATCCTAAGTTCCTTTGGGGAAGGAGAATGACTTCCAAATGGAGAGGAACATGCTTCATGAGCGCCATGTGTCATCTCAGGCACATGCAAATATATGTGGGGATTTTCACTGTTTCAGAGATCCTTTTTCCATTTTCTTCCACTCATGCACCCAGCTAGCAGGCAAGCCATAAAACCAAGAATGCCAATGCTGAACCCTGGACCATCCTAAACCCCTGCAATGAGCCAAAACTGATATCTTTGTTGAACCTATACCCTGCGGGTTGTCCGTGTTTCATTCTTCCATTACCATGCCCCACAACCGGTTTCTGTTGTTTCCATCACCCTTTCCCGTGTGTTGAGGATATGGATTGTCAAGCTCATGGATTAAAGAAGAAGGTTGTCAGGCCTGTGAGAAAATCTCTCCAGGTGAGAGAGTTTGCTGAGGAAGTGAGTTTTCTTGGAGGGAGTCTAGTAGTAGCTACAGATCTATGAGAATCCATGTCTAGCCTATTGCTAAATCCCTGTAAGGGAGGTGGAGCAGTCGATGGATTGTGTAATAGTGAAGGTGCATAATCCTGGGGTGGCACAGGCATGTGGGGAATGAGAGTCTATGAGTAGTGGGCGTAAGTGGATCCTTAGAGAAAATCCTTCATGTAGACTGGTGCAACTTACTGCTGTCCTTGCCTAGCCTAGGAATCCCTTCCCTGTTGGAGTTTAGTCCTATCTCGGGGGTGAACCACTAATGAGAGTGATGAGCAGGATGGTTTAAGGTTGGGAGGTTTGTGGAAGGTCTGCACACAGTCGGTGCACTGCAATTAAGAGATAAGTATCATTTCTGTTCTTAATGCTTAAATGATGTGTTTTAGTGCATGTCTGTGATTCTTATATCAATATCATGTGTTTCACTGCATGTATACTTTCATGTTATCTCTGTTTATCTCTGTTAAGTTTATATGTGATTTATTCCGTGATGAGATTTGTCTGCCATTGCCAAGTAGGTCTATGTCTGGGCATGGACAATTTTAATTACCTATAACAGAGCTTGAGACCGTGTGTGTCTGAGGTGGTGTTTTCCCCGGAAAGGGTGTCTAGGGAACGTTACAATATGGTATCAAAGCAGTTTGGTTTTGGAATAGTGACGTTGTCCCTGACGAGGGTGGACGAGGAACACTAAAATATGGTATTAGAGCCCATGGTTTCAACATTGAGCCTGGATGGGATGGATAAGTGGTTATTGAAGAAAAGGATTCATAGTGCACTATTGTCGAAATGGACAAAATTCATTCTCAGAGCATTCAGGATTCCAGGAAGGCACTGAGGGAACATATTGGCTATGTTCCGAAGCTCAGGAGGTATAGCGATCCAATAAATTCAGCAGGGAAGAAAACCATAGTAATCGTGGTCAATAACCACAATAAGAAATTTGGGCCGCAGGATTTGCACAAGGAAAGGTGGACCTTTACCAACCCTCAGATCTAGAGAGGGTGCATGAAAATTAACCTCCAAGTCCTTCGGACTTCGTGACTTCGACGAAAATTAAGTGTTTTTAAGCAAAAAGGGCCGAAGCCCGAAGTTCCGAAGTACTTTTCAGTCGTAGATCATCCAAGAGAAGGAGAGTCATAGATTCTCCCCCCAAGTAGATCTACTAGTTCGAGAATTCGACGTTTAGGAGAAACATAATGCATTGATGTGAAATATCCTGAAGCCCGAAGTCCCGAAGTCCCAAAGTGACGTGTCTTGCCGACATCACCTGATATGATGTGGGCACGCAGGTTGCATGCCACATGTCAATGAGTTATTAACCTTTCAAAGATTGATTATGATAGTTATAAAGTGACACGTGTCACCCGCCTGATTGGGACACATGTCCGCTTCTAGTGTTCCACCACGTGGTACTCCTCTCGAAGCATGGTTAGTGGGGCCCTCGATGGTTACATAAAGCAGTTAAAATCTTGGTGAAGAATTTAATTAGATTGGGCCCACAATAACTTAGTCGTAGTAGATGGGTGGTGCCGGATCGTGAAGTCTAGAGACTTGACACTCCAGAGGTTTCAAGGTATAAACAGTTGAGGTCGAGGACTCCTGAAGGATTGAAGGTCGGAGTATATCTTGAGCGTTGGTCACAAAGGATGGATGGCATCAGATCTTAAGGCCCAAAGACATGGTACTCTAGAGGAATGGTGTCATAGTTTGCGTTGATCTAAGAACTCCCGAAGGCTGAAGTTAATCTTGATCATTGATCGGGAGAGGGCACGTGGAAACAAATGCAACAATCCAGTGACTAGGCACTTAGAAGGATTGATAATATGGACAGTATGAAACTCCCGAAGCCCGAAGTTACATAATAAATCTCATCCGTTGGATGATGGGAAGTCATGGACCATATATCCACCCCACTTTGCGTGTTCGCTAATTCGACATTCGAGAGAATCATAAGGTGGTGAAGTAGAAACTTCCTAACCCTGAAGTGTCGGAGCTACGAAGTACTAAAGCATGGGGTATGATGTGGCATGATGACATCACGAGAGGTGACATGGACCTTCCCTAGACATGCCATGTATCACTTATATTTGTATTTTTGTCAACCTTGTTGGACCAATTAGCAGTCTGACATGTAGGGGCCATGTTTATATCATGACAAAAATATTACATGGACCCCAGAAAGTTAAAAAGGTTCGAGAGTGCGTTTTCAAAAGAAATGAGAGAAGAAGGTGTGAAATTATCCGAAGCCAAAAGTTCTGAAGTACCGAAGTTCCATATAAGCGCCTATCATCTTAGCGCTTGGTCACAACCTGTGGTCCCATGAATTTGGGGACTGAAGAAAAGGGGCTAGCGCCCAGAATTTTGTTTTAAGAACAAGAAAAGGCTTAGAGAAGGATCCTGTGAGGTCTCTAATTGAAGAAACCTGCATCAAAAGAAGTAAGGAAAATGATGTAAAGCTAAAGAGAGGATCTATCACGAATCCAAGAGCCAATTCGACTCTGAGAATTAAGAACAATTGAACATAGATCACCTTCTAGGAAGCACCATTGCTTTAATAGTCATAAATTCCAACTCAAAACTTAGAATTGAGCAAGGGAGCAACCGTTGGAAAGGTCTGCAATAGTAGAGCACAACTGTTCACCCAAAAATTGTCTATGGACAGTAAAATTTCTCATAAAATTAGCAGAAGGAATTATGATAATGTATAAACCAAAATGGTACTTGTTTGCATGGTTTTGGTTTAGACAGTTAGCCTGACAAGAGTTCTGTTGGCTACACACTTTTGCAGAGTTTTCTATTGCCAAAATAGAATAGAATATTCCTGGAGTGCAGAGAGATGGAGGATGCACAAGAGGCTTACAGTCAGGAAGCTAAGGTTTGAGGAATGAATGTCCATCTGGGAATTGAGGGAAAAAATTCCAATGGACATGGAGAAGGAAAGGATGAATACATCAATCTCGTGGAGAC